>JAHPZR010026371.1:0-46669 GCA_019787425.1 Platygyra sinensis
GAAGTGAGAATGGAGACTGCTGTGGTGGAATAAAACATTATTGCAACCCAATACTGATCTGGAAAGCCCTTTGGAGAAACTGGCATCGTGTGCTGTTTATGATTGCCACCTTCATCTTCTGGGTGTTTGCCATGTACTTCTTCAAGATGAAATCCACCACACGCAAGGTTGCTGCACCAAGCTTTTCACGTTCTTTAAATGCAGAGTGTGTCTTGTGGGACTTTTTTGACTACCATGACCTCTGGCATATGCTGTCTTCATTTGCCCTTTTGATGAGTGCGTACCTGTTGATATATGTTACCCGCAAGGTGGAGATTTACTTCTGGGTGGAGAGGATGTACTGGAAATGTAGACATACAGCTGGTGAAGCCAGTGGGGGGAGCACAGAGAGGATTATGATGCAGATAGATGATGCAGGTAAGGGAAACAGTTATGAAATAGTGGAAGAGGTACCACTGGATAAAGCAAAACTGAGAGACAAATATGACAATGAGTATGCTAGTGTTTCTTATGTTTAACTAATTCCCTCACTCATCCATGGATATTGCAACTTAAGTTATAATTTAATATTTATTGACGTATAAATGTGTATTATGTGTGCCTCCTTGGCTTAAAATAGAGTAATTTGGTTTTATCAACTGAGTTGATAATGTGAATTAGCCACCGTAAAGAGAGCTTTCTAATCTCTTTACGGTGGCTAATTCACATTATCAACTCAGTTGATAAAACCAAATTATCCTGTAATACTCCCACCGACGCAGCACCATAGTTTCTTTAGAAACTTACCCCCTCTACTCGTTTAAAATAGAGTAAGTATGACTTGACAATTGAGGTATGAAGTTTCAAGTCAAAGCCTGTTCATTTCTTGTTACTAATTTTCTCCCTCCAAATGACAATTTCAGTTTTAAAAATGGCTAACTGAAGATTACTAAAAAATTAAATAATTTTGTATCAATGTAATTGCCCCCTAAGACTAAATATTTTAATTTGTAATTTCAGTTCAATTTTCTTAGCACTTTGAAATTGTCACTTTAGTAAATGCAGAAATGCCCAACTATATGTAAGTGATTTATTTTCGATGAAATCAGGCTAAAGGTTAAGTCTGCATATCCTGGTTGCAGTAGCCTTAAGCATCTAGGTGTATTTCTACTCGCCCTGGATGGGTTGCTAGTCCATCACAGGGTATTTCCATTTGAAATTAGCTTGACAAGAACTTGACAACAGCTTGATTATAATCACTGTCATCAATCATCAAGGCCAGACTTCTTTTCTTTTGAAAAATTAAGGATGATTCAAAGCAGAATGGCTGGCTTAAAATTTGTCTTGCTCAGTTGTGAGAAAATGAGTCTTTACACTGAATTAAGTTTGACTTGTGTAGCTGGAGTGGTTTTCACTTGAGTGTAGAAAGTAATATAGTCTGCATTAGTTTTACATTTCTATGTTTGTTACTTGCTTGTTTGGGGTTTCCCACAATTCATGCCACCATAGGGGAGGGGGGACTCCCAAGGCTAATGAAGAGGCTGGGGATGCTTGTCAAGAAATTTATTTAACCCCTTTAACCCCTGAAAAATACCAGTTAAAATGGAATAGGCTTGATTACCAGCTACTGTTCAGGAAGGGAGCCCACATTAGTGGATGGGACTCAAGAAACTGGTGTGAATCAAGTCTAAAATAGGAAATGAGAGCATTTTTGGTTCGTATCTCCTTGAGTTCACCCTAAAAAGTACTTTGACAACTTAAAATAATGAAGTTTCTTCATGAACACCCTAAGGGAGACCAACACCCTGATTTGCACCCCTGTGCAAGACAAAAGCATCCTTGTCCCTGTATACAGGAGTTCCCTGGAGTGTGGCACTAACGTGTACAATGTTTTCTTTGATTTTTCATTGTTCCATTTGGATTACCTTGTCCTTTAGATTGGCTAGAGTGATTGTTATAGTCCTTGATTACAATACTCAGATGAAAACCACTCAATTTTGAATACATCATGAATTTTAAATGATTTCTGTTCCACAAAGAAAAGAAAATTAAGTGGGTTAAATTAACCCTTGCTTTATGCCATGCCTCTCCATCAACTACTGCAGACCCTCTCACAGTTGAACTATTGCAGATGTAATTTGTAATAAGTTTTATCATTGTAAGCTAAATACTCCAACAGCCAGTTAAGTATAGGTAATCATACGGTTTCAAGTTCAATTTGGAATTAATTTGCACGCGTGAGTTTTTCAAAAAGCTGAAATTGCAGGAGCCGCTTCGGCGAGTGCAATTTCAGCTTTTTGAAAAACTCACAAGTGCAAATTAATTCCAAAATGAACTAGAAAAACCAAATGATTACTTATTAATAATATAAACATGAAAAAATTTGCGTGGAGGATGTTTCAAATTTTACGAACTCTGAACTCACCTCTCAGATTTGTCCGCGCGCTTAATCTCAGGTGATTTTAATTAGCCAATCATGGCCCAGAATGTGCTCGCGCATGCATTTGAACTTCACTGTTGTAATTTTCCAGATTTTCATCTTTTTTGTATTTTCTTGCCGGGTTTGAGAATTTAGGTCAGCCTTGCTGCTGTTTTTGGAGATTTGAGTCTAGTTTCTTCACCGTTTTCAGCCATTTTGATTCGCCGTTTATTGTATGTTCCGATTTACGTGGTAAGTTCATTAAATAGTTTGTAAATTTGGAGTCTGAGCCAACCTGAGCCTACAACTCGCTGAATACAATTCCCAACAGAGAAAGTGCCGGAAAATCTTTCTTGAAGCCATGTTTTGTCATTCAAAGCTTCTGCACAAACTTTTCGTCATCATTTTATATTTTACGAGATATCAGTGTCTTAGAAAATTTCCTTTTGTTTTTCAGTCAATCATAATCCAGAATTTATACTATGTGTAATTTGCACTGGTTATTACAAAATGTAACCTGATAATGTGAATGTTTTCTACCATTTTGAGAGTAACAATGTTATTGATTTATAATATGATTAATAATACACATGAAAAAATTACTTGATTCTGATTGGCTGAGAGCAGTGCAGTTCAAGTGCAACGCCAGTGCAAGAAGTGTAACACTGGTGCAAAAAGTGTAATACCAGTGCAAATTACATGCCATAATTCTGGATTATGATTGGTAGAAAGACAGTGAGAAATTTTGTAGGCCAATGTTATCATGTAAAGCAATGACAAAAATTTTGTACAGAAACGCTGTAAAAAGTTTCTCAAATGCCAAAAAATGGCCTCAAGAAACATCTTCCGCCACTTTTTCTGTGCAAATTTTTTCATGTTTGTATTATTAATAAGTAATCATACAGTTTTTCTTGTTCAATTTGGAATTAATTTGCACTTGTGAGTTTATCAACAAGCTGAAATTGCACTTGCCGAAGAGGTACGTGCAATTTCAGCTTTTTGAAAAACTCACTCATGCAAAGTAATTCCAAATTGAACTCGAAACCGTATGATTACTTATAGTAATTTTTTTACTTATTTATTTCATCTAAATATCATTTAAAGCTGATGTAACCCTTAGTGTAACCCTTGAACTGTTATTTCCTTTTATAATAAATTTCTTGATAATGTTTCCAGGGTGGATCTAGGGGGAGAGTGCAGGGGGTACTCACCCATCCCCCCCCCCAACCCACAGGGAGCACACAATTTTGCTGAGTGGGGAGAGAGTAAATAAAGGAACGAAAAGAATGAACAGTTTACCTTCGACTCCTCTTTTCATTCCATCTATCTTGCGCGATTTTACTGGGAAAACCACTGCTTACAAATCCTGCGCAACACTGTAGCGCTAAACTCGTACCTACGCCTTTCCGGGCACAGCAAAAAAGTTTTTTTTGTTTGTAAAATCGAATGATTAATAAGTCAGTCAAGTTTTTAGCGTCGTTTCGTCAAAAATTACAAACCTTGCCACTTGAGGGTGGGAGAGCGCAAGGCTCTGTTTATACAGACATTTGAAAAAATGTCCTGACTTAGTATTTTGCAAGTTTGCCAAAACTGACACTCAAACTTGGTCGTTTAGTTAATTCTGAGGTACTCTTTCCTGCTGTGACGATAGCTTTTTGCTACTTTTAGTTTACAGCCGAAATAAACCGTTGAAGATTTTATCCATCACAACAAGTGAGCTTACATTCCTGTTTAATAGTCTATCTCTTCTGACCATCGCGCACTGTACATTACATGTAAAGTTTTGTGTTGAATAAACACTCTCGTGTGAAACTTCTGGTGTAAGGAAACTCATGTTTTGCAACAGTCAAAAAACTGAAAAATGGGGAAAACGCTGCTTGTTTTCTCCAGGTGAGGAATTTTGTTAAAAACACTTCAGCGTGTAGTGTGTCTCGTCCTCAAATGCTTACAGTTACAGAGAGCGGTGTTTTTCTTTGCACACCGCTCCTTGCCACTTTATGCGTATGGACTTCTTTGCTTACCTTGCCTTGCCTTGTCATGTTTTTAGTGAGCCTATTTGAGTTGCTTATCAGATCCTCATAAAAGCGAACGAAGTATTCCCAAACATTTCGTTTTTGTGTGAAATGCGCGGGCGAACTGAAAGCAATTTCTTCGGCAGCCGCGTCGTTTTTTCCCGCGCTCTGGTTGCGTACTGGTCACGTGTGCATAGATATGGCTGGCGGGATACGGGATTTGGCGTTTTTTGCGGTGATATTCGGAGCAGGGTAGAACAGGGGCGGGAAGCGGGGATTTCAATATATTGCAAGCTGGAGCGGGATCTCGTGTTTTAATAGGGCTGTGATCAAGATTCACAAGGGGAAGAGAGCGGGATATGGGATTTCAATTCTTACTTGACCTCATAAATTGACCATTACAAAAGTCGCAAGCTGGCAGAAAGGAACCTTTCGTGCATATAGCCGTGTCAGGTTTCAAGTAAGAACAGCAAAGGCTCTCTACCCAGTCAGGTTCTATCAAACGTATCTATCACTTGACCATGTTAGTATCGTCACACCTAATGAGGTCTTTGAGTCCTATTGAGATATCTGACGCTGATGACCAGCTGTGATGACATTTGTTAGCATTTCCGACATTTTCAACACTTCCTTTTATACGGGAGTCCCTCCCCCCCTCCTTCCCGATCATTTCTAGTTTTGCTAGTCTTTCGACCTTACCTAGACGCTTGGCTTGTTTTGGCCAGTCCGGGCCACACCGGATATCAATTGTGTCACCATATGTTATGAAAAGGGCGCGAGCGGAAAGAAAAGCTCTGAACAAAGTGAAGACGCTGATAGCTTTGAAAGAAACTGTTGGGTGTATTTACTCTATAAACCTTGTCTCATCTGACTTTCCAAAACCTTGAATATGGGAGTGAACAATCTTTTTCTTTCACTGATATATGGACATAAGACAATAAAACAGTAAAAAAAAAAAAAAAAACCTTTACCGAAAGAAACATTTTAGTTTAAATTAAATTTTGTGTTTATTTTTCTGCTACCCATTGGATAAAGGTAAACCTTTTATGACCTTTTGCGTGATATTTAATTTTAAAGAGTTTCTATGTTAATTATTTATTTAAAAAAGTTATGATCAAGTTAAGAATGTCTTTGAAAAGTGGGCGGGATCAGGATTTCCATGCAAGAGGGCGGGATGACGGGATTAACAGGGAAAATGGACTGGAAAGCGGGATCAGAGAACCCTATTGTGGACCCTCCATTGTTTCCCAGACAGCAGAGATCCTAGGACCTTGTTTTTCCTTTGGAGTTGAACTAGGTTATCACTAAATTTGCCGATGAGGAAACGCTTCTTAATGTGTTTGTAGTACAATAATGCGAGTTAACGGCAGAAATAATTAGCCTCTGATTAAATGAATTATCTTTTTTGGATGACCTAGCGTACACAATATGTGGCTCCCATTTTTTTTTAATTTTAAGCTTTTTTTTTTTCGAAATATTTCTACTTGCGTACATTTCTCACGCGTGTATAGGAGGCTTTATAGTTCACGCTTCTGTCACGCACTTTTAGGAAACTGCATGTGACGCCTTCTTTAGGCGACCAGGTTACGCGTGTTTTGAGTTCGTTCTCTTGGGACAGAAAATTGATTTTAACTTGATTTTTTTATCTCTTGATCTGACAGCTTCAAATGTTGCTCAGTTGCACCATCGTGATCCGCTTGTTAGTTCTTTTTGTTTTGTTGCGATTTGTTGTTGTTTTTTTTCTTTGAAACCGTTCTTAGCAGCTTCCTTATTCCAGGTTTGTTTTTCGGTAATGGCATTAGGACATTCCCGAGTTCTCTTGAGCCTCTGTTTCAAAGCGAGTCTAAGTGCGAAACTATTCTTATGAAAATGACATTGATTTGCATGAAAATGAAACTACATGCCAAACTTATTTTCATATGAAAGGTTTCGCACTTTAGACTTGTTTTAAAACAGAGGCACAAGAGAATTGGGTAATGCCAATTACAATGACGTTGACAGTAATGATTATGATAATCTTTGTTGTAGTACGTCGTTTATACTAACTTTTGTTGTGAATGACATGCTTTCAATGTACGTCTGTGTGAACAAAAATAAAGTAGCCTATGAAGATTAAACACAGAAGACCAAATGTAACATAGTCACTTTGGTGTATCTTAGTGTAACCTTTGAAATAGATCAATTACTTATATATGATTTTTTTTTCTGATTGACAGATGCTCCGCGTAGACAGTCTGTTGAAACTTAAGTCCAGACCTGCCCACATGGAAAACTCTCGATATGAAACGGGAAAGAATCCGGGGGGGACTCCTATAAAAAATGACGTGGATGCGCGTAGTCTCCTTCGCAGCCGTTTTTTGGGATGTCACGCCACGCTCTCCCTAAGCATTGCGTGACATCCCAAAAAAACGGTTGCTGAGGAGACAAGGATGCGCATCGTACATTTTAGAACTTGAAAGTACGGTTTTGGTACAACTTAGTGTGTTAAAACTCAAAAGGACCACAATGGGAGCTTTTGTGGTACTTTTGAGAGCATTGAGACGAAAAAAAAACGACAGGAGTTAGTGTGATATGTAAGAATTGGTACCACAGAACGGGATCTTGGTACCCCTTGTAGGCTCCTTTCAAAATTTCGGACATGCACGCCCGTCTTTCTTATATGGGAGTCCCCTTCCTGGGTAAAGAATTAGGTGTAGGTATTTTTAAATGAACTATAGGTCGCTGAGAACCTAACGATAGTGCTTCTGTCCGGGTACATGATCGTGTCATAGGTCTCGCTAGTTCATTGCTGTTTTCATTAGTACACATGTACAATTTATATAAACATGACTTTAAATTGATTCGCATTACTTCTAGTGTTCTAATTAGTTGAACTAATAGGTTCAGTTGACTTCCAGTTAGTATTCGCGTATTATCGGGAGATGGTTACCTAATGACTCCAAATTAGGGCTTAAATCAAGCTCGTTCCATTTCTTGCATACCCTCTTCCAGGCTTTCAGCCAGTCAGGGCGCGTGAAAAAATAAAAGCGCGGCGAGAGGTCGCTTCAACTCACCTCGCATTTTTTTTTATTTTTTGTCGCGGTTTTTCGCGCTGAGACTCGACTAACTGAACGCCTGGAAGAGCCGGGATATTTGTTTTACTACAGTCGGAAAGAGTAACGATACTGAAACGATACTCTGCCAACAGAACTAATCATACCATATCTAAGGCCCCGTTTAATTTCGGACACTTTGTTGCCAATCTATTCCTCTAGTGACTCCGGCAAGGCTTGGACAATTAGTATTTCATTAGTATAGTTATTTTTAATCAGGTAAGATTATAAGCATGATAGACATTTTAATCAGATGTGACTACAATATGTGAGCATATACAATATGCTTACGTTATAGGAAACCCGAACACTATAATGAGACCCCAAGATTAACTTTAATTCAATTATGTGTTTATTTTTTTATCTTTTATACAAGCATGATAGACATTTTAATTACGTGTGATTTCAAGCGAAGCTAAGCGAGATTTGCATTTTAATAAAGATTTTACGACACTCAATTGTAATCCGCTCAAGTGTGATAGACATTTAATTTTTAATTAAGTGTGATTTTAAGAGTGATGGGTATTCAAGTCAAGCGTTATTACAAACGTTATAGGTATTTTTTTTAACGAGTTAGGATTAGCTAGTTACTACCTGGTGGCAAGTTAGGCAACGGTTCGCTGTTGTGTGTGTTGAAAAAGAGATGTATGGTATCTCTCTGGAACGCTCTGCCTCAAAATATTACTTTAAGTCAATCGTTAGCTCATTTTAAGACCTCGATGAGGAAAAGACTCTTAATGGATAGCTAACTGAATTTATCTAGTACGGAATACTTTAAATCTCCTATTTCCTTAGCTTCTATTACATTTGAATTTCTTAGTGAACTCAATAAATTGACCTTGCTCCAAATGTGTGGCTTCATGGCTCAGTTGCATGGTAGAGCGTCGCACCGGTATCGCGAAGGTCACAGATTGGAATTCCGTTGAAGCCCTGATTTTTTCAGGCTTCTTCTTTCCAGTTGCTTAAATTGGAAAATTTACTGCGAATTGGAATTGGAAAATTTACTGCGATCATCATGTTGGAGGGCATACTCTTGCCCTCCAACATGGCGGCCAAAATTACTTTTTGCTTATATCTTGTCAGTGTTCTCCCTAGGATTTTTGGAAGGCCAGTGGGGGATTCTGACTGCAAGAAGCCTGGAAGCTTTAATAGGAAAAGTAATAAAGATTTCTGAACTTAAATGTGTGTGTTTGACTTACTTGTACAAGGGTTTAGCAAGACGTAACAGTTATAAACCTGACTTGCGATGTTTCGAATCAATCGATGTTGGGAGATTCGGTGACGTTTTGGGAGACTCAACTTCTTCCCCTACATTACTATCACTTTTCTGTCTCTTTTCCAGAGTAAAAAATGAACTTAATTTGCTTTGAGAAGCTTTTCGTTTCTGTTCTGAACATCTGAAGTTCACTGAGTTCGCCATTTTTTACATTCCATCCACGAACGCGGGAAAATTGCTCAGTATTCCATGTATGATACCTTAAGTGTCCTTGTGGTCCAGGTACGATTTAAAGATGGCTGTCGTCCGACGAAACGAATACGATGCATCACAACCTGATCATATTCACGCAAGGGCAAATCAAGGGTACTTGTAATCATATTAACTGTGCATCACTCAGTAAAAACGACACCAGCAACAAATGTTTCATCAATTTTATTGTGATTCTTTTTTACTTATTGATAGGTATTCCCACTTTGAGATCTTACCGTTTGGGTTAAATCTTCAGTTTTAAGCCAGGCGGCAATGATTTTTCAGTGAATTAAGCCAGGCGGCCCGCCTGGCCTAAAATACCTAGGGAGAACACTGCTTGTTAAATATTTGATAGTTACGTTCAGATGTGCTACAAATGTTATCATCTTTTCAATATTTTCCTTGAAGTTTAAGTGCAAAATTTGTGTCAGAAAACGGTAATTCATAATTTTAAAAATCAAATTTTGGTCAAATGGTGCGGGTTTGAAAAACCAAATCACCACTATTAGTGTCTCGGAGGCAAAATCATGTAGCTTTCATTTTCATAAAAAACGATGTCACATGACCTTAGTGCAAGTGGCCTAATATTACCGGGGCCCATTTAGGCTGGGGCACCGGTCTTAAAATGCAGACGGTTTCGTTTTTTCAACGTTACATTGTGAGGGATATATCGCTGACTTAAGATATATCGCGGGCTCGTTACTTTTGGAAGTGCTCGCTGGCTGATTGAAATCTTATCCGCCGACAGGCGGCCCAAGCTCTCGTTGTGAGGAGTTATTATTATTTTTTTAATCTTTAATTATGCGATCGTTCCGTGACATAGTTATCGCCGTCGTCTACTGTTACATAACGACCGAGTTTCATTACGCGAAACGTGACTCTGTCTGACTCTGGCCTTTCAGCATTTGGAGGTGATATGTTTTAACGGTCTGAATTTACAAAGGTTTGTATGGGAAAAAACGTTAATAGACATTTTAGCCGAAATTTTGATATTTTCTCAATAAAAATGACTTACCTCAATGCCTTGTTGTCTTTGCTATTGTCATCTTGCTTTTCAGCGCGATCCGTAGCCTTTTAAGCGAGTTATCGCTTTTCGAGTTTCCTCTCCTAAGAAAGAGTAAAGGCTACACACTCGATTCTGGACTGACTCCCGCTCGAAGCGAAAAAAAAACACTACAAGCATGCCAGCCGCCCCAATTCCTCCGCAGAATTATAGTACAGGGTTAAGCGCTCCCTTTCAGTTAAATTCCAAGCCAAATTCATCTCCACAGCGCACGCTACAAAGCTCTTTATCGAAGAAAGCTAGCCATCCGGGCAGAGACATCATGCTGTCGGGTCCAGCCATGGACACATTCGAAGCCCGAGTGGAGTGCCGGGCTAACAAATTGACCCTGACCAGGGGATGGGACCATGGGGCAAAGTACATGGCCTGTCTTGAACTGTGCGCTTGAACTGTGCGCTCCCATCCCCTGGTCAGGGTCAATTTGTTAGCCCGGCACTCCACTCGGGCTTCGAATGTGTCCATGGCTGGACCCGACAGCATGATGTCTCTGCCCGGATGGCTAGCTTTCTTCGATAAAGAGCTTTGTAGCGTGCGCTGTGGAGATGAATTTGGCTTGGAATTTAACTGAAAGGGAGCGCTTAACCCTGTACTATAATTCTGCGGAGGAATTGGGGCGGCTGGCATGCTTGTAGTGTTTTTTTTTCGCTTCGAGCGGGAGTCAGTCCAGAATCGAGTGTGTAGCCTTTACTCTTTCTTAGGAGAGGAAACTCGAAAAGCGATAACTCGCTTAAAAGGCTACGGATCGCGCTGAAAAGCAAGATGACAATAGCAAAGACAACAAGGCATTGAGGTAAGTCATTTTTATTGAGAAAATATCAAAATTTCGGCTAAAATGTCTATTAACGTTTTTTCCCATACAAACCTTTGTAAATTCAGACCGTTGAAACATAACACCTCCAAATGCTGAAAGGCCAGAGTCAGACAGAGTCACGTTTCGCGTAATGAAACTCGGTCGTTATGTAACAGTAGACGACGGCGATAACTATGTCACGGAACGATCGCATAATTAAAGATTAAAAAATAATAATAACTCCTCACAACGAGAGCTTGGGCCGCCTGTGATCAAAGCTGACTTTATAATCATCTTAAAAAACGTGCTACAAGACGATCTAGACGTGCTCGTGAACCGAGCAGAATTCCACTGCTATTGCTAAGAGGTCTCAACAAGAAGAGTAGCATGTTGAAGAAATTTGTCTTCAAAATGATTTCAACGATTGAGATACCGAAGTCTTCAAACCTGCATCGCTACGTTAATAAGGTGAGAAAACTTTATCATGCACGAATAAATGTAATAACAAACGTGATCCAAAGATAATTAACTTGAATAAAATGGCTATAGCAAAGATATCAGTGACGTAACTGACGTCACCTATTGTTATTAATATGCCAACCAGAGAACTATTGGCTGGTAAAACAAAGAATTCTTTTGTTCAACGTTTTCAACATTTAAATAACAAAAACAGTGTTTGTAAACAAATATCTTCGCTATACCCAAGAAAGCTTATTTGTTTTTCTTTAGCAGGCATTATCACAAGATAATGAAACTAAAATGTAAAGCACGTCGATATTTGTCATTGTTTTCTTGCAATTGTGTGAGTCATATGACCAATTTTGTGAATTTCAAACTAAGTAACGATATTGAGAAGAATCCAGGACCTACTCAATACAACACTGATCATCGTGAACATTAGACCTTTTATGCAAAATGACAGCTCAACAATGCAGTTGCCCTCTCTTATTTCCTCTGAGAATTTAATGCAGTCAAGATTAAGTGAACAAACAAACAAACAATTATTTTTTCGAAGGTTTGTTAATGTTGTAAAGAAATTATGAGATTTTTTTGGGTATTGAGCTTTCTATAAGCACGATCAGAACAAGTACGAAATCAAATATTTCATGTAAACAAACAATTATTTTTTCGAAGGTTTGTTAATGTTATAAAGAAATTATGAGATTTTTTTGGGTATTGAGCTTTCTATAAGCACGATCAGAACAAGGTCGAAATCGAATATTTCATATAAGCAAACAAGGTTTGTTAATGTTATAAAGAAATTATGACAATTTTTTGGGTATTGAGCTTTCTATAAGAACAATCAGGACAAGCTCGAAATCGAATATTTCATGTAAACAATTTTACACAGGTTTGTTTATGTTATAACGAAATGAAGAGAGTTTTCTGGATATTGAGCTTCCTATAAGCACGATCAGCACAAGTTCGAAATCGAATATTTCATGTAAACAATTTTACACAGGTTTGTTTATGTTATAACGAAATGAAGAGAGTTTTCTGGATATTGAGCTTCCTATAAGCACGATCAGCACAAGTTCGATAGCGAATATTTCATGTAAACAAATACTCATTTTTAAATGTTGTTAGTGTTATAAAGAAATAACAATTTTTGGGATATTGAGCTTTCTATCCTCCGCAACAGGACAGGTTTGAAATCGAATATTTCATGTAAACGAACACTTATTTTTAATAAAGTTTGTTACTGTTATAACAAAAATACACAATTCAAAGAATATTTTAATATTATTATAAGTTGATTGGCAAAATAAAGATTAAAATTATGTACCAGTCAAATCGAAGCTTAAACTCCCCCCCTCCCCAACCCCCAGGCATTTGAATTTTTGGAAAATTTTTGTTCAGATTCCCCCCTCACTGGGCCAAAAAGCTGTTCAAATACCCCCACCCTCGGGAAAATTACCAGATTACTGTTTTAACTCTTCAGTAGTTTCTATTATGCTTCTGCGACTGTGCATGTTAACATGGTTTATTAGACAGCACATATTTATATATTATAGATATAAATCGTTCTTAAACACCTTCAAATATGGAACACAGCTTGTGTAGACCTTTGGTTTTCAACCACTCCACCACAAATACGCAAACTTTTCCTTTGAATTCATCAAACTTCGGTCTCCGCCATCTCCACCACGATTTATGAACCCACGTAGAATCAGCGCAACTCATAACATGAAATCGAGGCTAGCGATCACATTCCCCACCCCCTTGAGTGGTGATCAAATGCCCTCCCTCCTTGGTAGGAAGAGGCGTCAAATGCCCGGGGTATGCTCGAGGGGGGAGGGGGGAATGTTTAAGCTTCGATTTGACTGGTACATTACTTACATCTAAGCAGGTGTTCAAACTGTCTCTGAATGTAAAATAAGTCAATATTAGCCTCCACAGAAGGGGGAGGAAAGAGTACGAAGATTAACTATGGAATCCGGTGTCCCACTCGGCCCCGGTAAGTTCCACGTAGTGGTTCTAATTTTTAATATAATCTTCACATCATTTCACTCCTCACGGGAAGAGTTCTTTTGTGCCTCGGTTTCAAAACGAGTCTAAGTGCAAAACCTTTCATATGAAAATGAGTTCTGCATGCAGTTTCATTTTCATGCAAATCAGTTATTTTCGCACTTAAACTCGCCTTGAAAAAGAGGTACAAGAGACCTCGGAAATGGGCTATTGGGAGCTATTGGGAGCTATTGGAGGTCACGGGTTCGAATCCCGTTGAAGCCCTGATTTTTCCCGGGATTCTTTCCAGTTGAGGGGGAAGCATTGTGTGACATCACAATACGGCTGCGGAAGAGACCACAAGTGCGCAGACCGCGACTGATCCGAAAAAACAATTGGGTTGACGCAGTAGAATCCAAAAACAACCATAGCGCTAAGCATATGATTAAATACTACGTAGCTAATTCGAGAGAGAGCCTCTCTCCTCGAACGCCATCAATACTATATAAGTTTATTTTGGAACTGCACACAAAAGAATCCTTTGGAACAGCGAAGCAATATTGCGAAACAAGAATTTCCAGTTTCCTTGAGCATTTTGTTGCTTGTACCACAGCAGGAGAGCTCGACTCCGAACCACGAGTAATGGTGACAATCGAAAATTGCTTCAGAATTTGGCGTTATTCAACGAGGCCTCCTTGAAAGCTGGTATCTTTTCCATCAAGAATAATCTGCAAAAAAATATATAAAATACAATTTAGAGGTGACAAAAGCTTCCCACAGTTTTATCACTCCTAAAACTTTTTACATTGAACAGTTTTAGTTTCAGTACATAAAGCACCATTTTTCACCCCTCCCTCCCTTACAATGTTACTTATACAGAAGCGTAATTTTTCATTTTGAAATTTCCAGTTTCCTTGAGTATATTGTTGCTTGTACCACAGCTGGAGGGCTCGAGTCCTAACCACGAGTAATGGTAACTATCGAAAATTGCTTCAGAATTTGGCGTCCTCACAATTCCAAAAAAGGCGGCGGCATGGCGCGAGTACATCACAAGTTCTCGTTCTTGGAATCATAACAGGTTCATATTCCACCGGTAGCGTGCAGATAAATGCTGACTGTGTTAGCAGACATAGCAAAGCATTCTGTCCAAGAACGCAACCAACCTCGTTCCCAGGGTCTCTCATCTTACCGCCCCAGAGGGTGGTAAGATGAGAGACCCTGGAAACGAGGTTGGAACACACCACGCGAACAAGAGCAAGGGCTCAACGGTGGACATCGGGTCCAATTCACCAATCAGCTAACACCAAAACGTCAAAGAAACTTATCTTCTACTGTAATTCACAGAATGGAAAACGGAAGAGAGTACCTTGCCCTCTCAGCCATCTCATCCCCAGACCACCGCGGACTGTACGGGTAGTCTACCTCGAGTTTCTCGTATGGTTGGTTATTTTTCTCGTGGTAAATGGACTGAAGGTAGAAGAATGGGGCTTCATGAGGAAAATTCTTGTCCAGTTCAACTGAAAATTTAAAGCAAAAAAAAAACAATGTTGATTTGTGTTTGCTGCTGAATGTAATTCGGCTTTGGTTTTGCATTGTTACCTTAAGGACTGGTTTAAAAACTCATACCACTTTCTCCAGTAATAATTTCTAGAGATGAGAAGCAAAACCAGATTACACTGACTACAATTTTTCCGCTTTTAACACCAATAACACGGTTTCCTACTTTTCCCACACATGGGACTGATTAGTATTCCCGCGTTTGGCACCGATTATTGGGGAAACCACAAAGGCGACGCCGAGGGCAAAGGTCGATTTAAAACTAAATTTATATTTTACCTACGAATCTCGCGACACTCTTAAGTCACTTACTTTGTTTATCACTGTCAAAACTATAGCAAAACTAAATCCGGAACACAGCGATAAAATAGAAACAAAAAATTAAAAAAATAAATGCCTTCGTGGCTCACGTTTTCCAGACAACGCAAAATTTGGTCATTTCGCGTTGTTGTTTTGCAGAGGACAGCAAAGAAATGTACAAAGATTTATAACGCACGTGAACAGCCATTGTTCAGCACATTAAAGCTTTTGTTTAGCGACGTTGCCGTTGCCGTTTGTGGTTTCGTAAACTCCCTATTAATGTTTCCCGAAATGGTAATAATGATTACACATTATTAGCTGCAAGCTGTCGCTTCAGTTTATTCCATTTCATTATTTCGCTAGTACTATGTTTTTTGATAGTTTACAAGTACACTTGCGACAATAGACACTTACTATGAACAATACAGAAAAACCCTTGAACTTGGAATAGCAAGGAGAGCTTCATGAATCCTTCAGAATCGTATTCTAAAATAGAACTGTACAAAGAGAAGCAAGTATTATAGAAAAGAGCGATGAGGAAAACATAATCAACTGCACGATGCACTGTACATACTGTTAAGAGCATGGACATTCCTTATATATGGATTAATATACCCCAATTTTCAAAACTGCGCGCGTTGCGTAAAATATTTGAAGGATAATAAATACGATAGTCTCCATTTGGGGCGAAAATATGCTCGGATATTTGTCCTTGGACATTATCTGTTCCTCGAAGCTCACAGTTTTCCTCGAGCTACGCTCTCGGAAAACTGTTCGCTTCTCGGAACAGATAATGTCCGCGGACAAATATCCTAGCATATTGTTTATTTAACAAAGCTTTTTCGGTCGAGATGACTGGATATTGGCCAAGTTCTTTGTTTCTGTGTTTATTGAAAGACTCAAACTGAGATGGAGTCGATGTCCATAAACAGGCAAAAATAGATGTCAAGTCAATTCAAGTCAAGTTTTATTGTGATATACACTTAGCTTTTGTCAAAAGAAGAACAAGGCCAATATCCAGTTATCTTGACCAACACGCATGGTCAGTAAGGGATACATTACATGGATAAAGAACACAGTCTATTTTCTTGCAGGACACATTGGGTAATACCGAGGGGGTCAAGATAGCACCATCTTGCCTGCTCGAGTAGCCAATCACATTGCAGGATTCAGTTGACCTTACACTGCTCAGAGGGCTAGCCATGTAATAAAAGAAAGCACTATATCTCGTCAAAGAGAGGGACAGCAATCAGCATAAACAAGCTTTACCTTCCAAATGCACTCAGAAATGCTGCTATGTATTCTCTTCTTTTCTGAAACATTTGACAAACTTGTTCAACCTACGAACCAAATATATATAAAGTATTTTCAGAGAAAAGTAAAACAACTGGTTGGGCCTTAAATCAGCAGTTCCCCTCAACCCCCTGTATTTTGGTGAGTCCCTCAGCATCAAAATTTGCCAAGGGTTGCCTTTACTTTTCCTAGTTCCTAGGCCTGAATATTTTGCCGCGGTCAATCATTTCAGGTCACATGGTCCGGGCCGTCTGTCTGGGATATGTTGTCAAAATCAATTGACCGTGAAGGCCCAGGAGAAAGCTGCGCAGGAATTAGGTAAGCCTTTACTATGATAAGTAGAATTGAAAAGACCTTCCAGTGAACAAAATAGAAAGTATTTGTGAAACACTGAAGACAAAAAGAATGCTAGCTGTAACCATGCACAACAAGTTAATCACTTTTATCAACTTTTATACACTGTACGAATTCCGATTTTCTGATTGACGGATTTGTACCACATGATACTGGTTTGTGACGAAACAACCACCTTGAAGTCAGTATCATGGTGTGATAGCAACGGTGTAAATTCAACACACCACTGTCATTACACTATGGCTTTGGCCGACTCAAAGTTTGACAATTTTTTTTGCAGTGTATTCAATTTGAATAATAAAAATGTTAATAAACTCATTGTCATGAATTATCGGGATTTACCTGCGCTCATTCACTAGCAATGAACTCAAAATTTTCAATACTACACTCGGCAGCCTCTTGTTCATTGTTAGTGAACTTGTGGCAGGTAAATCCCGATAATTCACTCGCTGAGTGTGTTAACCTGTAATTTTTTCTTGGGTCTGGTACGTAAGGCGAGACTGACAGTAACTGCAAGAGTTACTTTTACTTCACTGGAATCTTATCTCATCCTCAACATGATTTCAAAGTCTTACAAACTTCAAACAAACCAACCTTGTCTGCAAAAAGTTCTTGAATATGTGGGAGGTACTCCAACAGACACCCATTCACCCCTCCCCAGTGGGGAATGCGAAGATTACTAGCTCCACCAAATGCTCTGCAAGGCAAACAAAATTCAAACAGATGATTCCTTTATCCAAACTAATTAATGCTATGGGTAACTCTATAACCATGGCCAAATGGACATTTTAAAAGCACTACTGTCCACAGTCAACAATAGATCACACTTACATGTAGCTTGTTTTTGCCGCAATCTAAAAGCTTGGAACTGTAAACTCCCTTAAAGCCCACACCTTTTTTGTCATTAATATTGGTAAACATTGTCTTACCATTTCAAGCTGCAGCCTGCCTGGTAAAAGCTAAATATAACTTTAAAAGCTTTTTAGGCCATAGACCATGTTTAGATTTTTTTCAGTAAAAACACTAACCTTTCCACTCTTGGTGATAAAAGAAGTGTTGGCTTGACATTATCTCCATTTAGCGATGCATAAGTTACAAACAAACAAGCCATATCTTCTCCAGGACAATCCTTAAAACAAAACAACAAATAATGTTAAATATAGTTAAATGAAATTTAACATAGTTAACGACTAGGAGCTTATCTGGTGAGTAGTGTTTTTTGTAGGCGGTGTTAGTATCCTGGCCATCTGTTAGCGTTTGTTGAACGTTTGATGCACTCTGTAGCATTTTGTTATAGTTTGTGATTGCACAGAGTTATGACTAGGAGGTAGTCTGGTCAGTGGCGTTCTTGTAAGCGTTGGCCAGTGTCCTGGCTGTGTATTAGCGTTTGTTTTAGTGTTGGTGTATTTCATAACGTTTGCAGCAGTCATATGGCCGTGGGAGCCCTGGGGCTGACGTTGCCCAGCGGCGTTCTTCGTTAGTTCATGCGTTGTCTCCCATGTGCTTGCAGCGTGTTTAGTACTCTGTTAGCGTGGCGTTTGTGGGTCAGTTTTTTTGGTCATTTTGCAGTTCTCAGTGTTCCCTCCCTATCCCCCCTTATAATTTTCTTTCCACTGTGCTATTGGGCTTGAGTGTGACGGGTGCCTGAGGGGGACTTGCCGCGGGGGGCTCGTGGCTTGGTTGCAGGTTGGGCAGGCCAGTCCAGTGTTCTAGTGCCTTGGGGTTGTGATTGCGGTTGCAGCCCCCGGGCTTCTTGGGCACCCACCCTCCACTAGCGACTTGGGTGTTAACAATGAAAATGTTGAACATCCTTAATAGACACATGAACATCGTTAGTAAATGCACGTAATGCAAAAATTTTTCTCACCTTTATTATATAAGGAGGCACCCCACTGAGGTCAACTGGAAGCTTAATCATGAAATTCACAGTAGTGTCTGTATTCTGAGATAAAACCAAAGTGACATGCTTATTATAACGGTGTTCTGAGTAACACTTTTCATTTGCTTAAAATGTATATGTTAGAAGGTTCATCAGGGTGGAGCATCTCCCACTGAGCCTTGGTTAGGTTATAGACTGTCCTAGCACTACGATGTTGTTTCTGTGGCATGAAATAACTAGGATTATAACATAGCTAGCAAAGTTGCAAAATCAAATTCACTGTACATACCGGTACATGTACGCACACATGCACCCTTGTGGCATGTGCAAAGTCAATTTCACTTTGAGAGGGAAAATTGCATGCGTTTTCATTAGAAATGCTAATGATATAATTTGTTGAGTTACAGTAAACTTTGAAAGTTTGAAGAGCACTCAAGAAGCTAGAGTAGCCCTTAGCTGTGTAATTGCAACACTTTCTTTTGTTCTCTCCAAACTTCCTGTGTGCATCACAACTCAACAATGCATGCTTAAGCTCCTCCACACCAGACTCCTCCCAGCTGGATTGCTTCACTCACCAACTCAACCCTTTCCATTTGCATGTGTGACTCAAAGGAGAGCCTGATTGCAAGTTAGAGCATCCCAGCGACTGGGCTTGCGGGTGGTTTGACCAAATAATCTTACCCTTACCTGTTGACCCCGAATGACGTGTACTTCAAACTCAGGGTAATTATTATCAGCTGCGAGTGTGGTATATTCAAAGTGAATCCTTGGTATTTCCTCCACTTTCTTTCTCTGGTGCTCTTTGTACTGGCTAACCAGTTCATTGATTAGAATCACCAGGCTCTTTGGATCACTAGCATCCCAATTCTCAAGAGACTGAGGAAAATTGAAACAAAAGTGTTCAGAAGTAATCTGTGCCTGCCAGTAATACAGGGCTCGAAAGAAGTGTAGTTTAGTCATCCAGGAAAAGTTGATTTTCCTTGTGGACAAAACCTTTCATTCTCACTTGCCTGGTGGGCAAGAGATCAGACAAGTTGTCTGTCAAGTAAATCAACAAAAGAACAATCTAAGAATTGCCCAGGATAAGCAAAATTTAAATGCTACTTGTCTTAGGCCAAGCTGGAATTCACTCCACTCAGTCTTTTGTAAGACTGAATGGAGTGTTACTTTGGAGTGTAGACAGGTGGGTAATTTAAAATCAGATGATTAATTTTGAAATTATGGGCACAATTATTTTGAATTCTCAGTCGTATCTATAACAAAATTCTCTATTGTGATTGGCCCTCTGCATGCCTGTTTGTCACATAATCGGCATGCAATCATGTGGGTGTCCAATTACAGGTATCCAATTTGAACTTTTTGTAATTGGCTGGGTTATCTTTAATTGGATACCCACGTGATTCGCACATCAATTACGTGTGCTTTAATGGCTTCTTTCACAATGTTTCGCGTGGTGTTCAACACTTATGGAAAGCGCTACAGATGTTCTTGCTCAAAAAAAGTTCTTTAATTAATTCCGAAAACTGTTATAGATATGATAAATTAGTAATTGGACCTTGTGTTGTACAATTCATGGAGTAATCATGCTTGTAATTTCAAATCAGCTTTGCGCAATTACTCCCTGAATTGCACTCCAGTCTGTTCAATTAATATTACGAATTGAACAGTACTCTACTCGATCCAGTTACAATAACTATGCATCAAATCAATGACAAATTTTGAGATTAAAAAAAAGGTTTGGGAACCTCATTAAAGCACAAAAGTCAGTAGTATTTTCTATGTTATAGGTCGTAAGGAAATATTAAGAAGGATGCCATTTCAGCATACATTATAGGCAGATATATGTAGATATGCCGAGAACCCATTTGTAATAGAATACAGACTGGTATTTTAGCTTATAGTTCATGACACAGCATTAGCATTGACTGGTCTGTCATCAATATAACTGGCCATACAAATAGTAAATCAGCAACACTTTAGTGGAAATTAAATTTAGCCCAACAAACTAACCTAGTATTAATAATAATAATAATAATAATAATAATTAAAAATTTATAACGGGCATTTTCCGTGCAAATATGATCAAAAGCGCGTAACAACTGATACTTTAAATATTAAAGGTAAATAAAAACTAATAAAAACTAACTGAAAATAAAAACTAAAATGAGGTTAAAAACATCAACATATCAAAAGCTAGTTTAAAACAATGCATTTTAAGTAAAGATTTAAAGCGTTTCAAATTGTCCACAAGGTGGATATAAAGGGTCAGACTGTTTCATAAGTTAGGGGCTGCCGATGAAAAGGCACGATCCCCTAAAGTCTTTTTTAGTTTTAAACTTGGATACTTTAAGGTACATGTAAGACCGCCAGCTGAATGGAGATGATAGCACGGCTGTTCTTTAATGGCAATCAGATCAGTCAAGTAACCAGGTGTGTGACCATTAGCTTTAAATCATATTAGTGGAATACATTATGCATTCTGGTTGAATAAAATGCAGATGATGATGTGGCAGACGTTTGTACATGTATCCAACTAAAGGTGCTATTAAACAGATCAGGCCAACAACAAATACAAAAATACACTATAAACACACATTTTGTATCGAGATGAGTACCTTGACTTCATCAATGTTAGGAATAAAATCCTGATCTTGTAATCCAAACACAAAATCTGGTGGAAAGTCTGGTTGTGCTTGATTAAAGATCACCTCCCCTGATACAAAAGAAAAAAAATTATAAAAAAAACATAAACAAGTAAAAATAAGCAATATAATTTCCCGACGTTTCGGCGACTTCATGATGCCATTATCAAGGGTACAAATGAGAACAAAATTAACAAATGCGAGTTAAAGAGTTACAACTGATCTACGTAGCGGAGGTGGCTACACAAATACTTTAGCACGGATAGACTAGGTGTTAATTGTTAACTGCTAAATACAGTATTAAGGGTTAGTTAGTTCTCTTTGCACTAGATGGTAATTAAAGACCTTATTTCGAGAGGAAGCCACATCAGCCACTGAAAGTTGGTAATCACGTAGGTAACTGTAGCTTTATAACAGATGTACCGGTATACAAGTGATGTACAGGAGTATTAAGGTCTGAAATTCACTACATGATCCCTGATTACTGCAATGATTCAACTGAGCACCCTGGGCCACTTATTTACTTTTGGTTCCTCCACAGCATGGCCGAGTGGTTTAGGGCAGTGGTGTTGTAATCCGGAGGTCGCGGGTTCAAGGCCTTCACCCTGCCATTAGCAGGATTTGTTTCTCGGTAGTCCCTCCTGCCAGTTGAGATTTTTAACTATGTTACGTTTATTTGAAATATTTGTTTCTTTTGTTTCAGTGGCATGCCTGCAAACTACGTAATGCTTAGTGCTAAGCTAAGTACATGTCCACTATAAATAAGATTTACATTTTTTTTACATTCTTTACATTCAGGGAAGGGTGCTTATTCAAGACAAGGCACTTATTCGGGACAGTGCGCTTACCAAAACAAACCTTTGACACGGTATTTATTGAAAAAAGATCAACAACAGAAACTGTAACAGTAATAAATATACGGTGAATGTTCAGTTAACATGAGAGAACTTTAGTCTAGAACAGTCGTTTGGAGGAATTATGCACTCACATGGACATAACAGCTGAAAAACTCAGACATTTGGACCACTGTTTTTATAAAGGTGAACCTTTGTTCAAAAAGGGGTGCTTTTTAGAATGAGGGCACTTATTGCAAAAAGGGGGCACATCTCAATAAAAACACACTCGAAAGGGTTCGCTTATTCAAAAGGGGGCTTTTCTTGGAATGAGAGCGCTAAATCAGATCATTATGCCCAGTATATCAAATTAATGGCTAGATTCTTTAATACCCGTTCACTTTTCTACAGAATCTGAGGTTTGCCACTGCAGTCCTGCAGTCACTGTACTCCTTCCAATTTGCATAAGAGCATAGCTACTTACTACAAAACAAATAACCCCACCACTGCCACTGAATCAAAACAACACTACACATGTAATATAGCTCGTTCTTTAATCCACAAATCCCAAACAAGCCACTTAAAAACTGGTCATTGATTAAATTCTTATTTTCCAAAATACGCGACTGCAGACCACAGTGTCACACTCCACTTTACTGCTTAGACATGGCTGCTGCCTAACAGGAGCCCAGTAGCCTGAGGCACCCAAGAAAGTCCTTTGGGCACCTAAACTGTTGTAGCAGCTCCCAAAACATTACCTGTTGGGCTCCTAACTTTTTGGCTTTTGCTCTTCTGGGCTCCTTGAAATACTTGTTAGGCAACAGCCTTGTTAGAGTTAGAATTTTCATATTGTCCACTACAGCACTGCGGATCATGGTGGCAGTCCTTTTTACTCTTTGCACTTTCAAAATTCTTTCATCGACTATGGCACTGCAGACCACGGTGGCAGTTTGTTTTATGCCTTAGAGTCTAAATATTCATCTTCGTCCACTTCTGCACTGCGAACCACTGTGGCAGTCCTTTTTACTCTTTGGACTTTAATTCTTATTCATTCACTGCTGCACAACGGTGCCAAGAAGTCAAGCATCAAATTGCTCCAAATTAACGTATACAATACAAATTATTAGTCATATAATGATATATTACTCCTGCAGTAAATGTCATACATAACTGATGATACAAAGTGTCCACTTACATTTTAAAGATCTACCAGCATATGGTATCAACACCTTGAATCGATCGCAAGATCTTATGTTACCTCGGGTGTAGTTGAAGGACAAGCTGTCAAACAAATGTTCAACAAGAAACTGTTATGACAAAACTTTCAGTTAAAACTCGGAAAGTTTCGCAAGTTTTATCAAAGTGAAAGCGCCAGAGATGATACTTGAACATTTATGTTAATAATGGTAGGAATGAATCCTGATTTAAAAAGAGCTCTTTTGAAAAAATGCATCTTCGAAACATATTAAGCTGAAGTGTACTTTGCAATTGTGAAGCAGGACTAGCCTACCTTGATTTCGGTTCGACGATTTTGGGTAGTTCGCCACAGACACCCATCCCACCATTATCAAGCACGGCCTGTACAAATTTTGCAACGTCTGGGTGAAAACGTTGCAGCACATCAGCCGCCATAACTGCGAGGAAACAAGCAAAACTCAAAGCATTTTCGCGTTCCTACATTTCCGCCATTGTTTGAACATTCAACCGAGTGCGGTAGACTGGGAACAAGTATAGGGTGCAGCTTACATGACGCTTACATAACGCCCCCATGCCTGAAGAGAGAAACCGCTGAAGGCTCAACTTGGTTTAACGTGAAAAATGGAGAATTCGACTCTTTTCAGCCCTCCAAACACAGTGAAAGGAATGACGATCTTAAACAGAGAAGAATTCAAAACTGTCATCAGCCTTCCAGCTCTTCGAATCGAAGCAAAGAAGTGTTCACTTTTCTTGAAGAATCTAAGCCACTGCCTTCTGAATCAGCCACGCATGAGAAACATTGTCCCAGCTTCAAGTGGAACGACGAAAAAAATTCTTCTTCTTCATCCGCAGAAACCGCTCAAAGCTTTAGAAGAACCAGATCGAAATTTCGCCGAAAACCATGGAGGTGAAGAAACGACATATGAGTTGATTTTAGGGTACGAACATTGGACAGCTGAGCAAGTTTTAAGAGCAGTGTTGCCAGCTGATGTCAGCGAAGTACCATCCTCGTTTGAGACAATCGGCCACATAGCACACGTGAATCTGCGAGATTCACAGTTAGATTACAGGAAGTTGATCGGTAAGTGACATCGACTCATGGGAAGTATCTCCATCCTAAGTCAATCATGTTACATTTGACTTTTGGCATTGTATAGATAGATACAGTAGGTAGTTTATTAAACAATAAAAAACATTAGCAGCCAGTTGGCTGAATTGCGTAAGTATTTACAAAGAAATAAATGAACTATTATAACAAAATATAAGACTATTTACAAATTGGATAAGAAATCACGTCTACTCTGTCGGGTTTGAGACTAAAGGCAGGGCGAAGATTATCCACACTAATCTGGGCCCTGGAGAAATAACATTCAGCGGCCCACTTTTTTGACGAATTTCTCTCGAGAGCCTCCGCTGAGGATAGCTTGGTCAGGGGCGTGGTGGAAACCACGGGGCCCACCAGTATTCAATAGAGTAAACGGTCTTCTACACATAGCTACAATAACAATTGCCACAATGTCTAACTTACAATGGGACACCGGCCTTGCGGCCAGCAGTACCTAGAAAGTACATCCATTGTGAAGGCAAGGGTTAAGGATTGTGTTTAAGGGGTGGGGGAGGGGCTGAGTGGCTTGGGGAAAAGCCATCGGTAAAGTCTACGTACAAGCCAGGGGCTCATCAGGCCGAGCCTTTATCCTGGATTTAATAGCATGAAGAGGCTAAAAGTATTTTCACTCCCCCCTGGATGGTATGCTAGTCCATTGCACGGTTATCCTCCAGTATTAAATTCACCAGTACACCATTTATACGACAGGGTAAACAGAGGGGGACATTAGGCGATTGATCTCAGTTTAAAGTGCATAAAAGGTCTAACAGCTCTGACGTTAGATGAAAGGCTGTTCCACTCTATTTTAAAAGAATCTGTACAGGGCTTAGGCAGAGCTAATTTACTTTCATTACATGTACTGCTAAACTCCAAAGTCCGTGTTGAAGAGTCTAAATGGCCGTTTTCACACAAGAGGACGAACAAATCATCTGGACGAACAAACCGTCACAGATGAATAAATTGTCTGATGTGCAAATGGAATGAACAAATTTCTCGATGAACAAATCATCTGATACAGTATTTGGCCGTCTGGAAAGACGATCTTTCCCAGAGGATTTGCCCATTGAGATGAACAAGTCAACGACAGTACGTACGACAAAAAAAATCACATCAGACGGACAAATGCCAGATGATTTTGTCCGTCCAGATGATTTGTTTGACCTCCAGTGTGAAAATGGCCAATAAACCTTTCAGGTACTCCAGAGACTGCTCATTCATAGTTTTTAACATCAATTTAAATTTTTGCTTTTTCCTTCTGATATAGAGATTATCCTATTCTGGCTTACTGCAGAGGAAAGTAGCGGTAGAATACTAATCAGACTTGATGATAATTGATTTGGTAGTTTTTGTAAATTGTCGGCTAACTCGTTGTTGATACTATCCCATACTGGACAGTAAAAAATTAAAATGTGGTTCAACAATAGCTCCATTTAGTAATGTACTGCATCTTTGTATATGAACGGCCTCAACAGCCCCGGTGGGTTGAGTTTGATTTTGGTTCTCAGCTTTCTCTGAGGGTTTTTAAGCAGAATCTCTCAGTGGTTTCCCTTCCTCTACAAAAACCAACATCTCAGAATTCCAATTTGACCGGGATAGAAGACTTACATGAAAACCAGCTAAGGCTGATGTGGCTTTGTCTCTAAATGTTGTAATTTACTATGTTCTACTATCCAGGGCTTGAAGTTAACTTTTCAGTCCCTCTGGAAAAGTTTGGCTAGTAAGGTTTTTTTCCACTAGCAAACTGGTGAGACTATTAGCAAATTCTTTCCAAATGTTTGCAGGACATGGATGATTCTATGTGCAAACATTTGCTTGTGGATGTTTTTCTCACCCGCAGCTTATCAAAATCACTCGCATTTTGCGAGTTTGCCAGTGTTAATTTTGAGCCCTGCTATGTATACAGCCATGCCATACTTTCTTATTGAAGGGGTGAGTGGAATAAAGCCCTAAGTGATATTTGGAAAATTTTGAGGCAGCCAGGATTGAAATACCTACATGTACCAGCAATTTTCATAGTTTACTCTGGTTTTAGTTATTGTTTCAAAAGAACCAGTAGTTATTACTAGTTTTTTTGGACAATAATGAAGGCAAGAGTAGACTGTAACAAGTGCTTGTAGGTATTTCAATCCAGGCTGCCTGGCTGTCACTTAGGGCTTTATTCCACTCACCCCTTCAGTTATTTACCAAATGAGGTCATCAAACTTAATATTAATAACTGATGCAGAACCTGACTTTTATTTTGGATATTATGTTTTTTTTTCAAAAGGACAAGTCCTATTGGACAAGAATTCTCCTCAGATCAAAACTGTTGTGAACAAGACAAACACTATTCATGATGTCTTTCGCTTCTTCAAGATGGAAGTTATAGCAGGAGAGAACAACTTGAACACATCTGTAAAACAAGATGGTTGTATTTTTGAGTTTGACTTTTCAAAAGTGTATTGGAATTCCCGTCTTCAGACAGAGCACAGTCGTCTTGTTCAGTTCTTTGACTCTGATGATGTAGTGTGCGACATGTTTGCAGGAGTTGGTCCATTTGCTATTCCTGCAGCAAAGAAAGGATGCACTGTTTATGGGAATGATTTGAATCCTGTGTCATATGAAGCACTGTTAAAAAATGCCAAGCTTAATCGTGTGGAAGATAACATACACGCTTTTAACATGGACGGCAGGGACTTTGTGAGAAAAATTGTTCAGCTTTCATTGCCATCATCATCGTCATCATCATCAACTGAACAAAGCCTCCATGAAAATGGCAGTAAGAGCCTGAAACCATTTACTCACGTTGTTATGAATCTGCCTGCTAGCGCTGTTGAATTTGTTGACGTTTTCCAGGGTCTTTACACTGGACATAAAAATGCAGTGCTTCCAATGATCCACTGCTATTGTTTTTCCAAGTCCCAGTCTCCTGGCGAAGATGCCAAGGAGCAAGTGGAGAAGAAACTGGGAAGTAGACTTACAAGCCAGTGTTATATTCACTGTGTGCGTGACGTTTCTCCAAAAAAGGTCATGGTTTGTGTTTCATTTACGTTACCAGAATCAGTTGCCTTTGCTGATGTCTACAAAATATGCAATGATGATTCCAAAAGACAAAGAGATGATAGTGGTAAGCTGTAATACAAAACTTTTGGAGGGTTGTCCAATATACCCGATCCATAACGGGTCGCCAAACTAGTGACGGTTCATAACGGATTGCGATGACCCGTCACCGTTTGTCAGTTCGGGACATGATGGCAATTGAGTGTCGTCCTCCACACTTACACGGATGTTTGTGGTGAGATTATTTTAAAACGAGAAATATTGTTACACTTCTTTTGCCTGTTTATTTGTGTTGTTTGTGGATCTTTACGACCAGTCACGAACCATCACCCCTTTGGGCGACCCGTTATGGATCGGGTGTATTGGACATGTATGATCTTTTGGTATCTATTATTTTTAACAATGTTTTGAATTGACTATGGTTGAACCCTTCCACAACAACCACCTTGGGAAAAAGAGGAAAGTAACCATTGTAGACAGGCAACTGTTATGTGGAGGTAGGGGTGTAGTATGACATTATTTTGGCATTTGAGATGCGCTTTTGTGACAGTTGCTGTTGTAGAGAAGTTAAAATAAGAGTGAATGCAGACAGGAGACCGTTAATAGAGAGGTGGTTGTTGTTGTGAGGTGTATTTTAGTGGAAGAATGACTGTAGTAGTATTAACTAGTATGAAGGGAAAGTATCAATGTTGCTAACTGCTTCACATTACAGAAACCAGCTGTAATTACAGGAATTGATTCAAAATGTATTGGTCTTCTCCAATCCCTTAGATTGGAGAACTTGTGACCAATTTTTCTTTATTTCTTCTTTGAAAACTCTGGGGAACGTGAACATCAGGAGACACAGTTGTATTGTGTAGCCAATTTGTTGTCGGTATTACTCATTGACGTGCAATCAAGTTTGTAATGTTTTTGTCTTTACAGTTGTTTTAAGTTAAGTCTGCTTAAGGTCATGTTACCCAGACAGCTGAAGCTTACCCTGGTTTTCTGTAGCATTAAGTAGTTAGGAGTGTTTCTATTCTCCCCTTAGAGAAGAGAGTAGAGTAGAGTAGAGTAGACTTTATTGGCGAGGGTAACATATGACAGTAATTAAACTGATAAAGTTAAAACTAATGGCTCGAAATAAATACTTAAACTCATCGCCAATAGATGAGCTTGGAGATGGTGCCTGCCAAAGTGGGTGGCGATTCTGGGGCGAGCAACAAGTCTTGAGCCACAAGCCATTAGCAACGCACACAGGCCTCCACGGCAACTCTGAGAGCGGCCACCACCCACCAGGCGCCGTCACACTGACCAAGTCAGTGGAGATACTTACCAACCCTATACTTACCAAATCCACCAATGAGGGACGGGAAGGGGAAAAAGCGGAACAACTAAACGATTTGCTGCTAGAAACAAACAGCACCTCACACTGATAAACAAACAACATGTGCGATTCGAGAAAGCCCCGTGTGTCACCTCGATGCGCAAGATTCCCAGACCACCGCTGACCAGCATTGGCTTGATTTTAACTTAGCCTAAATTACATTTAGCCACATAAAAAGAAATTAATTAAAAACACTATGTACAACCTAGCAAATATGACTAATGTATAAAAAAAATATAAAACCTCGAGATATTAGTAAAACATTGGCTAATAGCTTGATTTTTTAAAATTGATTAATTATAAAGAGATCCTTTAAAATACTTTGTGCTTGAACTACACTTAAGATCTATGTTAAGCTTGTTCCATTCTTGGATAGCTCTAACGAGGAATGTCTGGCCACCTTCCGTCGAGGAAGTTAGCAAGCTTAAATTGAGGACAGCTTAAATTGAGATTACAGTATCTGGTTGATTTATCACGGATGTCAGAGGTTTTGATTAGTAAATCATTTATATATACTGGAGTGTTACCATGTAGTCCATTGTAGCTTAAAGTCCATTGATGCAAGTCCATTGCAGGATTGCCTCCAGTGTTGCATTTGCCGGCACCCATTTATTCAGAGCATGTTTCTTTGGGGTGATCTGGATCAGGATCAGTGATCCAAGATCTGTCTGGATCATGGTGCATCAAAGTAGCTGGTGAATCCATGGCCAGAGTGGGTTCGTCAGTTCCTTTGATGCACCATGATCCAGACAGATCTTGGATCACTAATCCTGATCCTGGTCACCCCATAGGAATGCACCCTCACATGTACTTCGGCTGCATTGTTCAAAAGCCAGTTAACACTAAGCCAGGACTAAACCGGTAATAGTTATCCAAAGTATTCATTTTTCTTGTATGAAAATTTTTTTTTATGTTTTGTGTAGTTTGAGATTATTCAAACTCAAAACAGAAGGACAAACAGTATAAACAGAAAACCTTTTCACAAAGTTACAAAACGGAAAACAAACTCATCGCTTATCTTGGGTTGTAGGTTAGTCAGGCTTTGAACAACTTGGCACTGTGAGACTCTCATAACTTGTCTTGCCTAAGAACAGCACACTATGTCCCCAGCAAGAGCTTGAATCTGGCGTGACAAAATTTTAATCTGTTTATTGTTATCTGTTTTAGTACATGTTTCAATTTTTCTTTATTTTCTCTACCAATCATGTCACATATATTTCCTTTAGTATCATTTAAAATTTTGTAACCAATTTATCCATATTTACTTAGCCTCAGTGTAGCCCCTGAAGAAGGTTAGTCTTGTCTAACCGAAATATTGGGCATTAAATTTATCCTTTTTAGTCATCCGTTCAGCCTTTCATTTGGTTTTATAGTGCACTAACCACGTCAAAGTTTCATTCCAACTATTGGTCTGTTTTTAATTTTGTAGGTGATCCTGTGAAAGCTGCCAAGCAAGCAAAGTTGGAGCTTGATTTATAAGAGAACTGCAAAAGACAAAATGTAAATAATGCTTGTTCATTTGTTGTTGTTTCTTTTAAAAAGATTTCAAGAACTGTGTTCATCCATTTAAGACAGTAAAAGGACTTTGCTTCGAGCATAGTTTGTATATTACTGGGAATTTTCACTCATTGCACTGCAGCCTGTCCACCTGTCATCTGCCTGTCATCATGTGCCAAATGTTAGTCTTTCTTCAAGCTTTAGCACTCAATATTTAACTTTCCACTTGAATCATATTTTGCTGTGTAATTACTTGCGAAAAATTTCGGACGATTTTTATTTCGGACAAAAAAGTGTCTGAAGAAAAAAACGTCCGAAACATTTACAGTACAGTATAAAATTTTTAAGTGGCTCCAAAGCTCTTTTTTTATGAGGCAAACTCTAATTGAGACACCATGAGATACGTAACAGCTTGATAGAATTTTTCTTATTTTTCCCTTAAGTGTATCATTAAAACCTCGAGGGTGGAGTTCTGTTAGACTACGAGTAGTGCCTCTTTCGCTTAGTCCGTCGTGCGTGACGCGCTTAGTCCGCTGTGCGTGACACAAAAAGTGGCCCCGCGAGATCTTGGTGCTTCTCGCCCCCAGAATTTCACGCGGCCATTTTTTTCGCGGTTTTCTTTCGCGTCACGCACGACGGACTAAGCGAAAGAGAGACTGCTCGTAATCTAGGGTGGAGTAAAACTATCATTTTCACAGATGTTATTTCATTCTAAAACGTGTTTTGTTGGGTAATTTACCTTATCTACGTTTGAACATTATGTCCGATATTTTTGTCCGAAAGTTGTTCGAGGAAAAAAGTGTCCAAAATTAAACGTCCAAAACATTTTGCAAGTGATTTACTTTGTATGACACGCGTTCCTGGATGTGCAGAAAACGGTGCGTTAGAGGCCCTTTGCACGATCCGTCACATGGTACGGCATAAATTACGCTGGGACGCAAATCACGCAGTGGAACTTTCAAAACAAAGAAGACCCGGGCTGGACTGGTAAGACTTCCTTTGTTTTGGAAGTCTCACTGCGTTATTTGCGTCCCAGCATAATTTATTCCGTACCATGTGACTGGATCGTGCAAAGGGCCTATTTTGCGGGCGTCACGCGAAAGTCGAGGGCGCTATATCTCATTACGCAAATCTCCGCGCCTTTGCTAAACAATACTGCGTACTGCCCAAGTAAACTGGACACACTGAACTATCGACCAGAGATCTTTTCCTTTTGAACCAGACGCGGAAATCTTTACTATCTACATCTACGTATTATTTGGTCGGTGAAATCGTTAGGATATCACACCAACTATTTCGTTTAACAGAGCGTCTCTCAGTGGGTTGTATTTTCTTTGGATTTATCTCCCAGCCAATTTTTTCGTTTTGATCTTACTGCTCTTAATCCCATTTCACCGTATTTGGGATTCAGACCCTTCGCTACTGGCGAATTTCATTCGTCTAAAACATTTTCCCTTGGCCTCTGTAGCAGTTGCTTTTAGGACCACCAGCCCCCAAAAAAGAGCGCACAAAACATAGAAGGAAGAGAGTTGGGGATGAGCAAAGTCTTCTCGTTCCAGGCTTCTTTTTAACCTTGATCTCCACTGGCACTTCTGGTTGTCAGATTTGTCTCACTCACGTGTCTAGGAAAGCGCGACTAAACACCGGAGTATATCTTAGTATTTCCAGCACTGGCCAGCAATGCGCCTCCACTGCGCGGATGGCTTCCACGCTGAGACGAGTTCTCCAAGTGTCTACCAGATTAGACGCGTTATTCCTAAGCGTGCCATACTCGTGAGTGTATCCACGGTCGCGTGACTGATTCGCACTGTTGACCAAATACTTTTTCACTTGATCTGACATTGGAATGCCAGCGAAATCAAACAATTCTTGTGAAGCGTTTAACGGTGAGCTAACAAGATCCTCGTATCGAAGAAGTGTGTTATGATCGGGCAGCCTTCCCTCGGCCGACAGAGCAAAACGAAGAGATTGTATCATACCCGAGCAGAACTTTTGCACAAGAGTTGTAAAAAGAGGGAAGTTGGTAGCAGCTGTGTTGATAGCTGACTTGTTTAAACTCCAACCTACTCGGTCCATAGACGCAATCACGGCTCTTGGGTCGCGCATTAAATGAACGATCTTCAATTTACCGCCACCTGAAGAAAACAGAGGCGCAAGACGATCTACCTCAAGAAAGGAAAAACGATGGGCCAGGATTTTGACAACCGTGTGTCCATGAAGCGCGCAGGAAAGAGATGTGATGAGAGGATCCAAATCTTTGCAATGTATATAAGTCCGGTTATTTCTCTTGTTCGTTATATTTTTACAATAGGGCAAAGTCAAGGCACGGCTGGAGAAGCGATTCAGGTGGAAGTGAGACATGAACGACAAAAACTCAGTTTGTTGCTTGAACCTGCAGTTAAAAATGTCGCGTAGAAGTCTCATTGTTGCATACCCGTACAAATTCGAATTACGCATGGAGGTGAGTTGAAGTGTGATTAAAGGTTCGTAGATGTAAAACACATCAGGATGACTATTGAAAATCTGTCCCAGGAATGAAGACCCTGTCCTTCCATTTGCAATGATCAGAACATTTGTTTTTTCAGTAGTTTTGCTTGAGGATCGAAACGCCACAAGGCTCGTATACCGAGAGAGGAACCTTAACGCGATACACGCCGTGACTCCTAGTGCAACAAGGGCCAAAATCCCGGGAACTCCCCGAGGTTTTGCCATGCAACGAGATTCTCCCAGATGTGCTCCTTCTGACGCTCATCTAGATAGAAAATTAGAAATCAGAATCGTGCACACAAATAATCATATTCTGTAGACTGGATTCTTGAAGTCTCTCCCAAAGATCGTCTCGTCACGGCTGCCTTTAGAACCATTTTCTGTTTGAGTGTCAGTACACAAAACTAATTCATGCATACATAAGTGAAGCCTTGGAGTCAAGATTGGCTCATAGCTGCCGGAGCTTATCCCGGTTTCTGTAGCATGAAGCAGCTAGAAGTATTTCTACTTCCCTCGGACGGGATGCTAGTCCATCGCAGGTCACTCTCTCGCAATTTTGTTGGGTTCCCCCAACAATTCGCCGGTACCCATTTATACACCTGGGTGGAGAGAGGCACTGCGAGAGTTAAGTGTCTTGCCCAAGAACCATAGTTAATGCAAGAACACAACACAATGTCCCCGGCCGCTCGAACCCAGACCGCTCGCTCCGGAGTCGAGCGCACTAACCATGAGGCCACCGCGCCTCCCACTTATGCACTTATGCATACATGCCTTATATTATTGTATTCAGTTTTCACTTTTCTTTTCTTCCGCTGCCACAATACAGTGCTATCTGGAGTTCTCGAGCTTGCGAAATTTACAGTTAGCCCGAAACCTGTCCCCCCACTCCCCCTAGAACCACACTCAAACAGAGAATGGTGTGCCTGTGACTCGACTTTAAGTACTTTGTTGCTATAACGACCCCTGAGTAGAAAGAACTTAGGAGGTCTCCAAAGTAGTTTTCTTTAATATAACAGCAATTGTCCGTTCCAATTGGACGATTGGCAGTTAAGGCGGTTAGGAATAAGCCAAACATTGTGAGTGAAAATTCCATCGTTTGTTGGTTATATCATCTGGTCTCTTCAAAACAATTAACAAGTTGTTTTGGTAATAAATTTCAACTAACCACCTGCAGAGAAAAAATTTTCCAACAATAAAAATTATAAGATTAGCTCTTGAACGAGACCTGGAGACTGAGAGTTTCTCCGTTCATCGAGGAGACTAGATGGAAATAATTTTGCTTAATTTCTTCCCTTTATTTTAAAACGTATAATTCGACAGGTTTTAATTTGTCCAGATGAGGCTTTTGAAAAGATTTTTGTAGCATGAGACAAACCTCTCAAAATAAAGTAATGTTTATTTATCAGTATTTTTGCCGTCGCTTCTGTCTCTTGAAGCTGGCCATAAATCTTAGCTTTTCCACCGAAAATGTTTTCATCAATACCTAATGAAAACGACACTTCCGTTCAAGCTTCATTTAGTTTGTTTGTTTACTTCAACGCTGCAAAGATCACGAACCTTTATAGAGTGTGCGTTCATTTAGATGCGAAGCAGAAATATATGATAAGTGAACTCGGCACATCAAAGTTCACATGCAATTATGGAATTTCCTTTCATGATGGAATGAAAACAACTTACCCACGGTTTTTCTGCTTGGCTAGTCGATAAGCGAGGTCAGCCTTGGACCAGGGGGTTTTGGTTCACAAATCTCTTCAGATGTTAGTTTGTTCCTGTTAAGTCAGAGATTGACGCTTGTTGACCCGAGTTATTTTTCTGACTGTGAACAGGTATAAAGCCACCTGTAGCCAAGTCAAGGGCCGTGAAAAATGATCAGTTCCTGCTGGTACTATAGCACCCCTTTACAATCTTTTTCCCGTGTTTACATCGCCTCATCTAAACACGAGGAGGATTGGGAGAATTCCTGGAATTCGAGACAGCTATGCAAACTCGAGACGAAGTGAAAATTGAGGAATGAAAATTGACAAGAAAAGTTGAAAGTTGCTTGTGTTATTACTTTGTTTATTGCTTGTGAAAACTGAGGCGAGAGTGCTGTCATCATTTTGTTAGGGAATTGGACACAACGCGCGTGGTAGCGTTATCTGTGGAAGAACTGGTCATTCACCATCTTTACTCACTTATCAACTGGTTTACCATATTTAAACGTAACTTGGAAGATTTCCTTAGGAGGGGTTACATCTGAACAGGAGGGGAAATTTGAAGTAATATTCAAAGGAAAATGTTAAGATTGAAATGAGTTGGAAACACTCCAGACAGTTGACCCCCCCGCCCCCGCCCCCCCCAAAAAAAGCGTTTGGTGTCCATTTTACTAATTCTTCACCTCAAATTTCAGTCTACAACATTTCATATTTTCCCTCCAATTTAACCTATCTTTTGAGAAAAAAAATCTCAGTATTTCCTGAAAATGCCCAAAAAATCACCCAAAAATTTACACAAAACCGCCAAACAGTGGTTATGGTTATAAGCATAGAAATTTAGCGTTGCTTGAAACATCACGGAGATATTGGCAGAAAGACCGTGTTAAGCGACGTCAAAACAGCCTTTCACGTGTAGCCCCGCCTAAGGTAAACGTCAACGGCTAGGAGGCCCATCAGACTGGAGCTTTGTCCCGGTAAGTTTCCTCTAGCATTAGTGCACTTATGTCTTGAATTGGATTGAACGGAAGTATTGTTTAATTAGTACTTCATATTTGCCAGGGTTTCTTGTATATGTTTTTGGTGACTTTTTACAATGAGGACACTTTGTGATGCTTATCATAAGGAATTTTGAATCTCATTAGCGGCTCAATCCTGGACATAGCTGTACCATTTACATACCTGGGTGGAGAGAGTTAAGTGTCTTGCCCAGGAACTTAACAGAATGTACTTGGCCAGGGCTCAAACCAGACCGCTCCGATCCGGAGACGAACGCATGCACTAGCCATGAGGCTACCGTGCTGCCGCGCCTCTCATATTAAGGTCTATATTGGTGAATTAATAACTCTTTAACACTTTCATTCTCTCTTGCCTCTACTTATTTAATAATTACTACACAAGGTATCTCTGAGCGTATAGAGCAACATATTTCGTATTTATTGTCAAACTGAACCAAGTCAAAAGCCAAATGACATTACATATTAGCATAGAAACAGAGAATCTGCTATCTGGACGGCTCCTTTTGCAGACTCGGATTCCTTTGCATGTCATATGATCATCATAGGTTGACTGGACCGCAACCTCGTTCCCAGGATCCCTCTCTCCCCGCTCCCGTTTCTCCGGGGCAATGAGAGAGACCCTGGGAATGAGATTTTGGAAAAAGTTAGGATAGTTGCCTTACTAATCTACAGGTACTCAATAACATCAACTTGCAATTGTTTACGATTGCAAAACCAGTGACGGATCATTTCCCAAGCTCAAGTTGTCTTTTTGAATCAACTGTCGCTTAGGCCCCTCAGCCGTCAACTAGTTTAACTTGAAGCTTAGCTGGTCTTTATCCAGTCACCTACAAGCAATGCAACTTTCTGCAACAGAAGCAAGAAAACAATAAGAAAATAGAGATATTCTTAAGCGGAGTGGAGATTGAACTGATTGTAATTAACCCAACGATTTTCCATCCCTCCTACCCAGTACCCACACACACAAACGTTGGTAACTTCATTTCATGAGCCAATCAAAACTAGATCTAAGGGACTGGTAACCGGTACAAAGCGCGGGGGAGGGGGGGGGGAGAAATACATCAAGCCAAGTCCCCTGATTGGTTTGCAAAAAGCAATGCGATTGACCGGGGCTAACCTTTCACCAATCTCCGGAGCCAATTTGTACAGTTCAGTAATAATTTTGAAAGGAGTAGACCAAATGAAATTAATGGTTCTGTTTCGGTCCACTTGATTTGCCCTTTTAAGCATTCCTTTAATTTTAACCCTATTTGGACTGGGCTTTTCCTAATCTTCCTGGGAACCTCGCGTTTCAACTTTTAGAGCTAGTTGAAAACTCGAAGTGAAACTTGGGGCATTTTATAGTTTATTAAAAAGTATGATTTTTCTTGAAGCTCTTTGACATCTCTAGCATGCAATAATAACGTAAAAATAAACTACCCATACAGATCAGCCTTCTTATATCACTTCTAGAGTTTTTGCATGGCCCAAAGATTTAACATAATGCCAACAAAAACGTATATATTCGCATGTGATATGCTTCCTGATAATCGTCATGGCCATCTTCAAAATATGTTTTTTCACCCAACGACACTGGTCCCAAATTACTTTATTACATAAACACCTGTGAAATACCAGGATTTCTTCCTCTTTACTGAAAAATCATATCTTCATCGCACGCAGTGAACGTACTTTTTTTTATCTTGTTCACATGTGAGGATATTGGTGTTTTGCCATAGTTACTAAAATTGATTACCATTGCTATGGTTCCATAATCCCTTAAAACAGTACTAAGATATGTTTGCTGTATGATCGAAACATTCCTCGGTGCCCTCCTCGGAAAATCTCCGGAAATCTTCGGAAATCTTCGGAAATCTTCGGAAAATCTTCGAAAAAATGTTCGGAAACGTTTCGTTTTTACCTTCGGAACAAAATTGAAAAATCTTCGGAAATCTTCGGAAGGTGGTCGAAATCTTCGGAAAATCGTCAAAGACGTCGTCATTAGTATGTTTTATGTAATAAACTTAACAAATTGACGTCAGTTTTTTTATGCGTCTGTCCTGTTATTGATCATGAATTTCGTCATAACATTGTCAAAGTAGTGTGGATCCACGAGGCGATAGCCGAGTGGATCCGCAGACTACTTTGACAATGTTTATGACGAAATTCATTGTCCAATAACAGGACAGACGCATTAAAAAACTGACATCAATTTGTTTTTTTACGATAACAAATTGTCGAATTGCCCGCTCTCGCTCGCTGCCGCGTCCGCATGAATTTCAAATTCATGTGTCTGTCCGCATATGGACAATAAAATTTAACCAATGAGCGCGCGTGGAATTTCTGCAGTTATCGTAAAAAGAATATTACATGCCCGCTTGTGGATATGAATTTTTATCTTCTCGTGTTCAACTCGACATCTCACGAGTGAGCGCAGCGAACGAGTGCACTCGAAGATAAAATTCATATCCACGCGCGGTCATGTAATATCCTCTATTTCTATGACAATCAGCCACGATTATCAGTTTAGTTATGTGCGATTAAAGTTTGGTGACCAGGTTTTAACGTTTCAACTTGTGTTGTTGCCACGGGGCCTGGTTGTCACGGGCAACTGGCTCTGTTTCTAGTGGCATCTTGTCGGCCTCTGACGTCATCAGCATCGGAAGCGAGGATAGTTTGCGTTGTGGCAACCGCCGTAACCGCCTTATTCAACTGATGATCGTGGTAAACTGACACAGTTTCTAACATCTACAGGATGGTCTAAAAATTTACAAACCTGTCTTGCTTGACGCAAAAGCCGGTGGATCGCTGGGTTTTATCAGAACCCATGTTGGCACAATGTGATGTACCAGGGATAAATATGGACAGCTTCCGTTGCGCTTTGTTTTGTGAGTACACTTAAACGCATGCCAAGGGTCTATGGATCCTGTGATGGCAAAAGCAAAAACGCAGTGTTAACAAAAAAAAAACATTTAAGCCGGTTATTTCTTTGACTAAGACGAGTGTTCAGCCATCAAAGACGCACAAGAGCGGTATGGCCGAGTAGGGAATGAGGCGAAACAAGAAAAAAAAAAACACTCGTGCGAGCTGTGCCCATGTCTCGTCCTATTTCCCCTCCGCCGAAAGCGTCTCGCCTCATAATTCGTACTCAATAAAAGAGAAAAAACAGACTGTCCAGCATTCTAGGTTTTTTTCTTACAAACATAAGAGATTTTTCCACGAGTCGCACTCGGGTTATCATAATACCATGATTAATTGATAACAGTTTCGCCAGATTTCTTCTGTGGTGTTCCTCTACTTGGGCGAGACATTCATTCTCACTGTGCCCCGCTCCATTCAGCGAATAATACTGTATCATGGATACCAATGAATTAAAGCTGTAAAAGGGAGTGAAGGTTGGACAGTTTTTTTGAGGCTAATATTTTGACTTACAACATAAGTCTTCCTCGAGGCCAGGACTATGATGGAAGACAAACACTATTAATATCGGTTGGCCTTCATAAAACAGCCCTTCTGGTCGTAGCGCCAGCCTTTAATTCCTTTTTAGTTTGATTATACACGGCTATAATTTGTTGGTATCCAAAATACTCCTAAGTGAAGTGATCTCTGAATTATTGGGGTGACCTTACTATAAACTATAACATCCCAGGGCATTGTTCAGGCAAAAAATAACTTCCAAAAGAACCCTTTAATACCGGTAAGCAGCAGTTTAGCCCGCTCCAGGCTTTCCATCAATAGGAACGATCGAAAAAGCGGGCGGTTCACTCCCAGACCTCACGCGCCACACGCCGCGTCTTTTCGATGCGGTAGCCTCGCACCTCTAAATTTCATTGAAGTCCTTTTGTTTTAGGGCTAGGGTCCATTGTTTCTGTTGTGTGTTTCTTTAGTTTAACCTCAAGGGTGGTCTCCAATCAGGTGACACGATGTAAGAGCTGCGAGGTGACCCTTTCGATGGTCCCCAACTCTACTGACCGTGAGCCCGGAACAGGCAAGTGGCAAGTTTTCTATACTTTTTAAACTGTAAGCGTAATTGAATCCTCACCATTGACAAAAACGATTTTTGTACCCTTCGGTTTATCACCTCCGTAGTAAGCATTTTCAAAAGCCACTCTTTGATAAACCATCCTGAGCAGGAATATTGACACGTCCGAGCATATGGCCAAGTTATAAAAAGAGGTCTGGTAACGAGACGGAGAACACACAGCTCGTGTTCTTTTCACATGTCTGATCTGAAAACAAACAGAGCAATGACATCAGTTAGGCGGAGCTCCTTTTTTATTCTTGAATAAATGCGCGACCTGGTGACAACGTGCATAAGCAAGAAATATTGCACATAGAACTCAAATATGTAAAAAAATAACAGCTTACATTGAAGGAATAAAATTTGAGCAGGTTTTAAAGCTACTGAGAATAAAAGCAGCTGGCAGTAAGAAATTTTGAACTACATAACTTGCAACACAAAGTTCGGACGATTTTAATTTGGGACATAAAAGTTGTCCCAAAATTTTAAGCGTCCGAAATATTTACTGTAGCACTATAAAACTTTTAAATACCTCCAAGCTCGTAGTTTCTTTATGGCGCGAACTCAAGTTGAGACTACAAAACAATGATGCAAGGCTGATTCTATGTACAAAGCTTAACGGGCAACGACATCTTTTGCAGATCCTACGTAAACCGGCAGCATTTTTCGTTTGCGTTCCTTTGTATCATTGTGTTTGGACTGTCTAGTTGAGACATGGTTTAAGATACACAACGTCTTGATATAATCTTTATTTTCCGTATGGTGTAACCTGAGGGTGTAGTAAATATAAGTTTCACAGATGTTTTTTTTTTCAGTGTGTGTTTCGCAGTCTTAAATTTACGTTAGCTTTGTTTCAGCAAAGTGACCAAAATGTTGGTGCGAAATAAAGCGTCCGAATTTTTTGGCAAGTAATGTAGAAAAATATCACTCAGTAAAGTCTCCTTCATGACAAGAAAAACTAAGGGCAGGTAAAACTACAGCACTTTTTACAACCCTGATTTACAAAAAAAAAGAAAGACAAAAATGAACCTACAGTAACCAAACTGCGAGCAGGTTTGATAGATCCACTGACGATACGCAGCTTTTCCCGTGGGATCTTGGGTCGTGTCCTTGAAAAGTTCCATGTAGGCTGTGTAGTTATAGTTGAAACAAGGCTTTGATAGAGCTATAAAGGTCTGCAAAGTAAAAAGTAATCAGGGAATCTAATGCAAATAAAACAAATCGATTAAATGTGGTAAAGTCGACTAGTCTCGCACAGTGTTCTTCATTCATTCAATCATTCATTCATTCATTCATTCACTCATTCATTCATTTCGCTTGCTCACGTCGCTCATTCGTTCGTTGTTCGTTCTTTCGCTCGTTCGTTCGTTCGTTCGTTCGTTCCACCCTTTCGTTCGTTCCATTCGTTTGTTCGTTGTGTTTCTCAGAGATGACAAAGATTTGATTATGACCCTGTATTTTCGACACATTCATTTAATGCAAAAATGAACATTTATCCTTACTTGAACTAAGCGCACAAGACCTTGCATAAGGAGTCATGGACGGGTTCGTCACATACTGGCATACTTGCTGTATATTCTTCATTCCAGGAACCTGATTTATTGTACTGAACGATCGAGTCAAGAATACTCATAAGCTCCTGCGTGAAAACCCAAGTATCATTCGGATGAGAACATATCGCCACACGAAGAGAAAAATCTTTTCTCCAGTTTTTTGAAAGGTCTTGGCTCTGCAATCAGCTGATCCAACAGTCGTTGAGGCTTTCATTTATATTGCTTTCGACACTAAGTATTGAGAAAGCCGTGTAAAACCATGGGTCTAGTATGTTGAGTCTGCATAGAAGCCAATGGGCCCCCTCAGGGCGGCGTTTATCTCAGTTTCTGCAGCCGGTATATGGGATGCTAGTCCATGGCAGGGGCTACTGTCAGCATTTAAAATCACCAACCTGGGTGGAGAGGGTGTCTACGTGGAATTATGAAAAAGTGGTCTATGCTCGAGGACACAAAGCTAATGAACCAGCCAGAGCTTCGAAACCAGACTGCCTGCTTTTCGACTGAGTTCTAGCGACTCTACTAACCCATTTAAGGTCGGACTACCACACTAGGGGCCGTAGTCGCGTAGGTGACTTGTCGCAAGGGAACTTGCTTAGGGGGACCAGTTCACTAGTGGACTTGACCGTATTTTGCATTGAAAGTTCAGTCGCATTGTTGGTTTCCCTGCGGACTAGTCCCACGAACCAAACCAGCTTAATTCGTGGGACTAGTCGCAGGGGACCAAAAATGCGACTGAAATTTCAATGCAAAATACCAATACACACTAGGGGACTGGTCCCCCGAAGCAATTCCCTGCGACAAGTCCCTGCGACTAGTCCCATAGTGTGTGCCGACCTTAATGGTTAGTAGAGTGCTGAACTCAGTCGAAGCAGGCAGTCTGGTTTCGAGCTCTGGCTGGTTCATAGCTTTGTGTTCTCGAGCAAGACACTTTTTCTATTCACGTAGCCCCTCTCCACCCAGGTTGGTGATTTTAAATGCTGACAGTAGCCCCTGCCATGGACTAGCATCCCATACCGCTGCAGAAACTGAGATAAACGCCGCCCTGAGGGGCCCATTGGCTTCTATGCAGACTAACATACTAGCCATGGTTTTCACTCTTTCTCATACTTAGTGTCGAAGCAATATAAAGAAAGCTCTTCACGACTGTGGATCAGCTGATTGCAGAGAAGAACTTTCAAAAACTGGAGAAAGATTTTTCTTCGTGTGGCGATATGTTCTCATCCGAATGATACTTGGGTTTTCACGCAGGAGCTTATGAGTATTCTTGACTCGATCGTTCAGTACATATAATCAGGTTCCTGGAATGAAGAATATACAGCAAGTATGCCAGTATGTGACGAACCCGTCCATGACTCCTTATCAAGGTCTTGTGCGCTTAGTTCAAGTAAGGATAAATGTTCATTTTTGCATTAAATGAATGTGTCGAAAATACAGGGTCATAATCAAATCTTTGTCATCTCTGAGAAACACAACGAACAAACGAATGGAACGAACGAAAGGGTGTGAACGAACGAAACGAACGACGAACGAGCGAAAGAACGAACAACGAAACGAATGAGCGACTCGTGAGCAAGCGAAATGAATGAATGAGTGAATGAATGAATGAATGAATGATTGAAATGAATGAAGAACACTGTGCGAGACTAGTCGACTTTACCACATTTAATCGATTTGTTTTATTTGCATTAGATTCCCATGATTACTTTTTACTTTTGCAGACCTTTATAGCTCTATCAAAGCCTTGTTTTCAACTATAACTACACAGCCTACATGGAACTTTTCAAGGACACGACCCAAGATCCCACGGGAAAAAGCTGCGTATCGTCAGTGGATCTATCAAACCTGCTCGCAGTTTGGTTACTGTAGGTTCATTTTTGTTCTTTCTTTTTTTTTTGTAAATCAGGGTTGTAAAAAGTGCTGTAGTTTTACCTGCCCTTAGTTTTTCTTGTCATGAAGGAGACTTTACTGAGTGATATTTTTCTACATTACTTGCAAAAAAATTCGGACGCTTTATTTCGCACCAACATTTTGGTCACTTTGCTGAAACAAAGCTAACGTAAATTTAAGACTGCGAAACACACACTTGAAAAAAAAAACATCTGTGAAACTTATATTTACTACACCCTCAAGGTTACACCATACGGAAAATAAAGATTATATCAAGACGTTTGTGTATCTTAAACCATGTCTCAACTAGACAGTCCAAACACCAATGATACAAAGGAACGCAAACGAAAAATGCTGCCGGTTTACGTAGGATCTGCAAAAGATGTCGTTGCCCGTTAAGCTTTGTACATAGAATCAGCCTTGCATCATTGTTTTGTAGTCTCAACTTGACGTTCGCGCCATAAAGAAACTACGAGCTTGGAGGTATTTAAAAGTTTTTATAGTGCTACAGTAAATACTTTCGGACGCTTAAAATTTTGGGACACTTTTATGTCCCAAATTAAAATCGTCCGAACTTTGTGTTGCAAGTTATGTAGTTCAAAATTTCTTACTGCCAGCTGCTTTTATTCTCAGTAGCTTTAAAAACCTGCTCAAATTTTATTCCTTCAAGTTAAGCTGTTATTTTTTTACATATTTGAGTTCTATGTGCAATATTTCCTTGCTTATGCACGTTGTCACCAGGTCGCGCATTTATTCAAGAAATAAAAAAGGAGCTCCGCCTAACTGATGTCATTGCTCTGTTTGTTTTCAGATCAGACATGTGAAAAAGAACACGAGCTGTGTGTTCTCCGTTCTCGTTACCAGACCTCTTTTTATAACTTGGCCATATGCTCGGACGTGTCAATATTCTGCTCAGGATGGTTTATCAAAGAGTGGCTTTTGAAAATGCTTACTACGGAGGTGATAAACCGAAGGGTACAAAAATCGTTTTTGTCAATGGTGAGGATTCAATACGCTTACAGTTTAAAAAGTATAGAAAACTTGCCACTTGCCTGTTCCGGGCTCACGGTCAGTAGAGTTGGGGACCATCGAAAGGGTCACCTCGCAGCTCTTACATCGTGTCACCTGATTGGAGACCACCCTTGAGGTTAAACTAAAGAACAAAAACAGAAACAATGGACCCTAGCCCTAAAACAAAAGGACTTCAATGAAATTTAGAGGTGCGAGGCTACCGCATCGAAAAGACGGGCGTTGTGGCGCGTGAGGTCTGGGAGTGAACCGCCCGCTTTTCGATCGTTCCTATTGATGGAAAGCTGGAGCGGGCTAAACTGCTGCTTACCGGTATTAAAGGGTTCTTTGGAAGTTATTTTTTGCCTGAACAATGCCCTGGGATGTTATAGTTTATAGTGAAGGTCACCCCAATAATTCGAGATCACTTCACTTAGGAGTATTTTGGATACCAACAAATTATAGCCGTGTATAATCAACTAAAAAGGAATTAAAGGCTGGCGCTACGACCAGAAGGGCTGTTTTATGAAGGCCAACCGATATTAATAGTGTTTTTTCCATCATAGTCCTGGCCTCGAGGAAGACTTATGTTGTAAGTCAAAATATTAGCCTCAAAAAACTGTCCAACCTTCACATCCCTTTTACAGCTTTAATTCATTGGTATCCATGATACAGTATTATTCCTGAATGGAGCGGGGCACAGTGAGAATGAATGTCTCGCCCAAGTAGAGGAACACCACAGAAGAAATCTGGCGAAAACTGTTACAACTTAATCATGGTATTATGATAACCCGAGTGCGACTCGTGGAAAAAATCTCTTATGTTTGTAAGAAAAACCTAGAATGCTGACAGTCTGTTTTTCTCTTTTATTGAGTACGAAATTATGAGGCGAGACGCTTTCGGCGGAGGGGAAATAGGACGAGACATGGGCACAGCTCGCACGAGGTGTTTTTTTTTTTCTTGTTTCGCCTCATTCCCTACTCGGCCATACCGCTCTTGTGCGTCTTTGATGGCATGAACACTCGTCTTAGTCAAAGAAATAACCGGCTTAAATGTTTTTTTTTTGTTTAACACTGCGTTTTTGCTTTTGCCATCACAGGATCCATAGACCCTTTGGCATGCGTTAAGTGTACTCACAAAACAAAGCGCAACGGAGCTGTCCATATTTATCCCTTGGTACATCACATTGTGCCAACATGGGTTCTGATAAACCAGCGATCCACCGGCTTTGCGTCAAGCAAGACAGGTTTGTTAAATTTTTAGACCATCCTGTAGATGTTAGAAACTGTGTCAGTTTACCACGATCATCAGTTGAATAAGGCGGTTACGGCGGTTGCCACACGCAACTATCCTCGCTTCCGATGCTGATGACGTCAGAGCCGACAAGATGCCACTAGAAACAGAGCCAGTTGCCCGTGACAACCAGGCGCCCGTGGCAACAACACAGTTGAACGTTAAAACCTTGGTACCAAACTTTAATCGCACATAACTAAACTGATAATCGTGGCTGATTGTCATAGAAATAGAGGATATTACATGACCGCTGCTGTGGATATGAATTTTATCTTCGAGTGCACTCGTTCGCTGCGCTCACTCGTGAGATGTCGAGTTGAACAACGAGTAAGATAAAATTCATATCCACAAGCGGGCAGGTAATATTCTTTTTACGCTAAACTGCAGAATTCACCGCGCGCTCATTGGTTAAATTTTTATTGTCCATATGCGGACAGACACATGAATTTGAAATTCATGCGACGCGGCAGCGAGCGAGAGCGGGCAATTCGACAATGTGTTATCGTAAAAAAACAAATTGATGTCAGTTTTTAATGCGTCTGTCCTGTTATTGACAATGAATTTCGTCAGTAAATTGTCAAAGTAGTCCTGCGGATCCACTCGGCTATCGCCTCGTGGATCCACACTACTTTGACAATGTTATGACGAATTCATGATCAATAACAGGACAGACGCATAAAAAACTGACGTCAATTTGTTAAGTTTTATTACATAAACATTACTAATGACGACGTCTTTGACGATTTTCCGAAGATTTCCGACCACTTCCGAAGATTTCCGAAGATTTTTCAAATTTGTTCGAAGGTAAAGCGAACGTTTCCGAACATTTTTCGGAGATTTTCCGAAGATTTCCGAAGATTTCCGAAGATTTCCGGAGATTTCCGAGGAGGCACCGAGGATGTTTCGATCATACAGCAACATATCTAAGTACTTTTTAAGGGATTATGGAACCATAGCAATGGTGATCATTTTAGTAACTATGGCAACACCAATATCCTCACATGTGAAGATAAAAATAGTACGTTCACTGCGTGCGATGAAGATATGATTTTTTAGTAAAAGGAGAAATCCTGGTATTTCACAGGTGTTTATGTAATAAAGTAATTTGGGACCAGTGTCGTGGGTGAAAAACATATTTTGAAGATGGCCATGACGAATATCAGGAGCATATCACATGCGAATATATACGTTTTGTTGCAATTATGTTAAATCTTTGGCCATGCCAAACTCTAGAAGTGATATAAGAAGGCTGATCTGTATGGGTAGTTTATTTTTACGTTATTATTGCATGCTAGAGATGTCAAAGAGCTTCAAGAAAAATCATACTTTTTAATAAACTATAAATGCCCCAAGTTTCACTTCGAGTTTCACTAGCTCTAAAAGTTGAAACGCGAGGTT
>JAHPZR010026373.1:0-35746 GCA_019787425.1 Platygyra sinensis
AGCGTCGTATCATCTGCCACAAGTGCCACTTACCTAGAAATGGATCATACTTCTTCGACTCCGTTCCACATACTAAACATTTGACCTGGAACAAAATTCATGACAAAAACTTATTGTAAGTTATGCTGTCCACATTTTTCTTTCAGTGCTGGTATAAGTACATTTATTCACCAGAATCGTACTCTCCTACAAATTCTGGACCAACCCACATACCTCACTATGTAAAAGGCCACCAAATATCCCCGTAATGATGGTCTCTGTTGTACCAAAGCACTTAGGAGACAGAAGAAGTTCTGTGTGCACTCTGTCCAACAGGTAGTGCATAAATTCATGTGCATCCTGTTGCTGGTAGCCTCTGCAACAGAAAAATGTTAATAGTTTAGGTCTGATTAAAATTCACTCTGACATCTGGTTGGCTATCATGCTATATGCATAGAACAGTGACTGCATCTGAAGTTGACTAATTTAACTAACTATAATAATAACTTTATTAACCCATTGACTCCTGTGCCAGCCGTAACAGGCTGTGACGAGCTTTGGCCTTTCTTCCACTTCTGACATCATCACCTTTGACCAAAATTGGCATCATCTATACTCAACCTCTACGGGAGGAAAAGATCTTTCCAATGATACCCAAATCAGAATGATCGGTCCAATGGAGCCTGTGATATGCACAAAAATGCTAAAAAAGTTGAGTGAAAAACCAGGGCAAAGTTTCCTGCCACTACACATGGCTTCTCATGGTAAAAATTGCACGTCTCAATGAAGCTTTCTTACAAGTTTTTTTTAACTGCAAGCAAGTCCAGTAGAAGGTCAATCACTGCAGCAAAAAGAAAAGAAAAGGAGAAAAAGGAAAGGCGAAAAAAAATTATAAAAATAGAAAAGCCTAAAGATGTAGGTCACTTTCCTGTCCAAAATTTTTATTTCTGCACATGCCTGAGCCACAATGTCATAAAATGCAATGCTAGTTGAAAGAAAGGCAAGCTGTCATGTTGTAAATGCAAATGCCTTTTTGATTAGGTTAGAGCTCATTTGGCCCATATCCAGCCTGAAAATCTCCAAAATGTCAAAAAAATGTGTCTTTGGCGAAAAGCTCCAGGAGTCAATGGGTTCAAAATTACACAATTTTTGTGCGCTAATCAGTGGAACATCACAAAGATGATGTACATAACCTTAAAATGCAATGCACATTTTGGAGGACTTTTCTGTAGCAGCTACAGTATTCATTTAAAACATTCATGGGGTTTCCATTTCTGATATAAAAAGTGTTCACTCTGTCCAGATGTCATGTCTGTAATTTTTCAGTGTTATTGTGAAAATCAAACTGTCATGGTTTCACATGAACTCTGAATGTTTTATGATATCACATCTACAAGTATGCTCTATAAGACTGTATTGCATGCAGCTAATCTGTTTATTAAACTGCTTGACTTATCATGCAGAAATTAGTAAATACTCAAATTTTATTAGAATCTGTTGGAAACTCAAAAATATGGACCCCTAACTTGCCAATTTTGCAAAGAAATGTATCCTCCCTCACCCCCTTCCCCTGACATTCTTTGCAAGTTTGGAGTGTCATATTTAAATGAGTTTGCATCTGATTTTTATTAAAGTTTGTAGATTTTACTATGTAGGTGATTTATAACAAAAATTGTTGATAATATTTATTGTGTGACATCAGTGAAAAGGTCTTCTTCCAAATTTAAGCTTGAAATGTAACTTACCTGAATCTTGGCACGACCTTCCACACAACAGAGAATAGTGCATCAGGAGAATGTGTGACACCTCCACCATGCCACAAGGCACACAGCACTTTACGCAACTCTTCCACTATAGATCTACAGTGATTCAAAAGGATACTAAATTACCCTTCAAAATATAATATTGTCTTTCAGGCAAGCTATAATAGTGATGTATCTAGGCTAAAAGCCATTCTCAATTAGCCCCAATATTTCACCTGATACGATGCTTCTGCAATTTGAACTACTTGGAATGACTGTTTCCCAGGAAATTCACTTCCCTGAGAAGTAACTGTAAGGAGGGAATACAATAGCCCAATGGCAAAAGCCACAAACCTCAGGCTATTGGAAACAACTTTCTTTGCATGCTGGTAGGGGTTATTTTCAATGTCATAACAGCATGTTTTGATGTTTATTTCATGATTGCAGAACTTCTTCTGCACTTAGCATTGGTTTCTTCATTCATATTTACCACACAAGCACTATTTTATGTGCATCTTATATGAATGTAAAACTTAAAACGCCTAACTGTGCTAAAAATGCACAGTTCCTACCTTTTGATGCACTCTTTTTTGTATTTCACATCATTTTGTGATTTACTAACATATACTAAGTACTCGAATTACATAGCACAGTCATGTTTAAAATATTTGAAGAATGTCTCCCAGACAAAGCACAATTTCCATACCCTTCATCTGTTTTTCTGCTCCTAGTGAAGTAAGGCTGTTTTCCACACGAGTTATCTGTTCTCAGCTCAAAGGCTGGAAGATCCTTGAAATAACAGCTGAATGACTGAATGTTACTGTTGATTTAACAAATACAAAATTACCATTAAATATATGCTGAGGCCACTACAATAAAATATTATGACTAACACAATTCATTGTTTAGTACTTTTCATTCCTTGGGGTTCAAAAGACCATCAGTAAAGAAGTTGAGATTAAATTAATTTTTCAGTTTCCTGTCACCTTGTTGGACGCATCAAAAGTGAAACCTGATTACACATGGCCATGTTAAATTCTTTTCCTCCAAAATTTACAAGCTGTATGTACAAAGAGCACTTGGTCGTTTTAAATTTCTCCACACCAGTTAGCAAAAGTGATGTTCTCTTATTATTAATCAACCAAATGAAAAATATTCAAGAGTTTAACAAAGGCAAAAGAAAGGGCACCACATGAAATTAATACACTGCGGCACTTAAGAATCTCACAAAAACTTAAAATTAGGAATAACCTTTTATGGCACAATACTATATGAAAGTACAACTGTGTAAATTGATTTCATTACGACACAATAGGGTTTTATCAAAGACTGGACCGATATGTTATTACAAGGCTTGCATCAGAAAGAGTAATGGCTATGACTTTGAAAGCAGTAAGGCCAAATTTGTCTGTTCAACAGCATCACTGAAATTGTCATTACTTATTTAATCAGAAGTGCAGAGGGACATTACTACGAAAAATAACACAAAACACGCACCTCAAAGATTGTAACACTGCGTTCATAAAACATGTGTTTCCAAGGTTTCGAAGACCTGGTAGGTATTTCACCCGTCCTATATTTTCTTGCTGAGTGTACAAGAATACAACAAATTATCAATATATCAAGGCTGCTGCCTAACAATGTTTCAAGGAGCCCAGAAGGGCAAAAGCCAAAAAGTTAGGAGCCCAACAGGTAATGTTTTGGGAGCTGCTACAAAAATTTTGGTGCCCAAAGGCCTTTCTTGAGTGCTCCAGGCTGCTGGGCTCCTGTTAGGCAGCAGCCTTGTATATAATTATGGGTATTGATAAATGCAGTTAAAAAACAAAGCAATCAAAGCCTTTGTTTAGCCTTCACATAAATACTATAATATTTTAATATGTACTGTATCTACAGTTAGATGTATGAAAGCAATTTGGTAGATAAAAGCAGTACATGTGCTGAACTTTAACATAAGTGTTACTGTAGATCAAAATTTTTGCTAATGGGCTTAATTTCTAATCTCCCCTGTTCCAAATTTATTATCATAATTCAGAGATAATGAGAAATACAACTCAAACTGGTTTGAAATCAGTGTAACTTAAAATTCATCTTAACTAAAACAGACACAACAGTGACCAAAATTTAACCATAGCAATGTTGCCCAAAGAATCACTGTTTTTACGCACGGGTGGGGTTTGACGTTGTGAGATATCAATTTTTCTTTTACAACTTTTCCATTCTTAGCAACTATGATTTCCGAGACAGGCATCAAAGGGGTGCTAAGCTTTATAAACATTTTATTTTACAGTACCATAATTTTGCAGTATCCTGCAGTGAAACAGATTGTTCTGTTCCTTGGTTCATTGCATGATTGAAAATTTGAAATGGAAATTTATTATATGGCTAGCACTCGGAGCAAAAAATGTTTTTTAATCTTAATTAATAAATCCTTTATTGACCAAGCTTGTGCAATCAAGATGTCTGGATTTTGGCCTTGTTCTTCTTTTTTTGCATGTTCATGGAACTCGCCTCCATCTTGAACCATTAACATGCACAAGTTAGAACTTGGCCAATATGTTATAAATGACCTACTTTAGGTTATAATTGATTATGCCAAATACTCACTTTTTAGGTTCATATGGTTCATAAATTAATTTGTCTTAAATTAACAAGGGGGAAGCTCAAATTATCAGTGCTATTCCACACTAATTGTTTTCCCTTTAAATTTGATTACTCCATTAAGTATCTTAAATTTATTGCAAGCTGGGAATACTCCAGATTATAAATTGCTGCTTTTATCATAACACTTTATTTAACTTACATTTGCTTTTGAAGCTTTCTTTTGTCTTTCAGGAGATGAAGAATCTTGTAAATGACGTTTCCTTATTGAAAGAAAAGCTCTTTGTAAATTATACTCTTCAAACTGTCCTACCCACTCATCAGCTCTAAGAGTCACTGAATTGACAATCCATTCATTTTAAGGTTATTAAAAGTCAACATAAAAAAAATTCAAGGGTGGTCTTACAAACTGTCTTGTACTAAATCACACCAGGTGGGGCTTCTGACTCCTTTCAAAATCAATTAGCACAGAGCAGAAAAGGAAAATAATCGGATATGACCGATCATAACATTACGTCACATTTAACATTTTGCGACGCGGTGATTCATGGTCTTGATAAACAACATGGCGGCCGGTATGAAATAAATAACTCATTTATTTGAAAGAAACTAATGTAGTTTACAATCCAAACAAAGCAATTAGAACCCATAACTGTAGTCGGAAGATGACATGGAATACATTTTTGTACAAGCGCACAATAATCACGTCATAGTAAATCTGTGAAAAATACACCAAGACTTCAATTGGAATCACCCGGCGAGTAATATATCGAAGTCCTCACCTATTTTCTCTTTCCAACATGACTTCTCGAACCCTCTGTATGTCTCCGGATTTTGTGTCGTTTATAACAAATTCATCACAAGCGTAGCTGTGGAAAATTGAGGGAATTAATAACAGCAAAAATGAAAACACGTTGCTATTCAGTATCGAACGGAAGCGCGTTCATATAATGACATCACGAACTTTCGCTCACAGTACGTGAACTTACTCACCAAAAAGCCGTCAAACTTGCATCCAGACAGACAGAATGCTGTTGATTGTCCTCGTGGTGAGCTTTGGCATGTCCATTCACATACCTGGCATGAAACGATTGCCAGATTAATTAAACGTCACTCCAGAAGTGAATAATTAAAAGCACGATTTACGGAAGGGCTCAAACAACGCGGCATTCCTACGTCTCGACACCCCCCAGAAAAAAAAATTCAAAAAATATGGTACTCATTTGGCGATATACCTTCCGCAGTTGATGGATCCACATCGTAGGCAAATCCATGGGCTCTTCGTTGATCTACAAGCTAAAGCAGAGAAATTCAGTCAGGATTTCTAGAATGTTAAAAGTACCGGTAAAGGTGAAACCAAAAGACCAAAATTGAGAAGAGGGCAGCTTTTCGCCCTCTCGACCAAAATCCTACTTGAGCAAGTCCACTGCGCCGCGTTTTCACGGCGTATCTTCTGAAGAAGCTGTGGACTGACTTTCACGGCTTGTCCTACGTGTGTGCACTCCATATAACACAAAATGAGGGAAGAAATGTCTCGAAAATCGCAACGAGTCGGTCAAATTTTACGCAGATCCCTCCTCTCCCAGGCGCTAACGCGAGCCATTCGTCATGCGCTGTGATGCTTGAGAGCGGTCATACATACATACATGAACGGTTACTAATTTACTAGCCAATCAGATGGAAGCTTTCAGCGCCTTTCTTGAAATAATAGGTGATTCAATTCAACCAATGAACTTCAGTGAAATATCTTGACATTTCCGGTATGTGACGTTGGGAAGATAGCCAATGAAATCGCTTCTAATATTGTCTAGAGTTTGTTTCCAGTCTTCACACCCAACTTCACCAAAACAGTCTCTTCGCTTGCTAACGCAGCTTGCATACAGTTTGCAAGGCATTTCATCTATTTTCACCAAGCGAATTAAATTTCCTTCAGTATCCACGGAGCTTTATGTAGAAAAGATCAAACCTACACACTCCCTTCCTGCTTTAAAGTAAGTCTATTGTTTGTGTCATCGGAAACTGAATTCGAATGAATTCATCTGATTCGTGTGTCCGTATAAATGATAACGAAATAAGCCCACCATTTGTTAATATTTTAAGACTCACGAAAGCTTCAGTAACATGGAAGAGCAGTACCCAACCCTTGTCGTTTATGGAGTTTGTTTCATGGTCTGTGTGCATGTAGCAGCACTCGTATCCTTTTTAATCGAGAACATAACTTTGGACATCTTCCGAAAATAGCCTCTTAGATCATACTTCAGGGGAGTGGGGTAGGGAAGGTAAAGTTTGTTCTGGTAAACTTATTTACAGAAATTGCAGTAAGTCGTTGTTTTAAAAATAAATTGCTTGTGAAATCACTAACAAACGTACAATGTTACTAACTGAACTAGTAGTGGAAAAACATTGGCTGAGTTGTTTTTTTTCTTGCAAAAAAAAGAACAAGACCAATATTCTCTATAGCAAAGATATTTGTTTACAAACATTGTTTTTGTTATTTAAATGTTGAAAACGTTAAAAAAAAGAACTCTTTTTTTCACCAACCAATAGTTCTCTGGTTGGCATATTAATAACAATAGGTGACGTCAATGATATCTTTGCTATTGCAGACTGAGCAAGCAAGCTCAATAAACTATTTATGGTTATAGCACTTATTAATATCCTGATAAATTGATGCATCTCCATGATCCATTTTCTGTGAAAGGTAAGCATTCATTAATGGTTCTCATGTGACCTTCATGAAAATAATGCCCTCCAAACATGGAGGTAAAAAGACCTCCATTAACCAAAAGCACTGTTTATTTTTTTGCAATGAATTGTAAAAGCAATACGCCAAAATTAATTTGGGTGCCTATCCATCTTTGCAGTCCATATTCCAAAATTTGAACTGCTAAAGGAATCAATCAGAATCTCATTTTCATCACAGACCTATTCAGTGATAAAATAAATATATTTTGCTGATTATCATCACTGATTAGTATATTTACCACACAAGTGAATAGTACTTTTAGCGCACGCTGATTGGCTAGCTCGGAGGTGATCAACCAATTACTATTCACCTCCGAGCAGCTGAAGAAAAACAAAATGGCTTTTGTCGGTACGTTTTCACAAATAAAGTTACTCTTTTGGCGGCTAGTTATTCAGCTTGTGTGGTATATACTAAAACAATTAACTCACCTCAGTGTTGGTGAAAGTGGTGGATATTCACCTCCACTTTGGTGAATAATATTATTGTTAATTATTATATGGCAAGGTAAATCTGAGCGTTCTGATTGATTTTTTCTTGTTCAGGATTTCGTCATGCAAACCGTTTCCATGGAAAAGGTCATTGGTTGTGTATTTTTTTTGTTTTCGAAAGCCAGTAAATTCAAAACAAGCATGAACCGAGTGCCGTATAATAAACTACTTACTAACCTAGCTAGCTCGAACCATACTGGGGAATATTAATTGGCCCTCAGTCGTTTTTGGATGGACCGAACGAAGCGAGGTCTGTACTGCCACGACCTCGGGTCAATATTCCCCAGTAATGCCCTCACACTCGGTTAGTAAGAGGTTAGAATTTTTACGAGTTGTGTCATATTTTGACAAGCCCGTAGGGTGAGTCAAAATATAAACAATGAGTAAAAACTATCAGTGATACTACACAACAAAATGTCTAATAACGGATTTATTATCCAATATGCCAAACTGTTATGTCCATGCAGGAGAATTTGCGGATTATCATTTACAGGGAATGCGTGACAGAAGTGTGCGAAGTGGAACGGAATTGGCATGGAAAATCCGGCTAACTGATTGGTCAACAGCAAACGCTGGAGTACAGATACTGCGTGATATTTGTACTCATTTTGGGTGTTAGTTGTACTCTACGAAGTGCAGTTGGATAATAATTAAGAAATAGAAAACATGTTCCGTGTTTGTATCGAGTTATACAAACACGAGTGGAAGTTTGGGAGAACGAGAAATGCTGTGGGAACACGAGCCGCAGGCGAGTGTTTCCACAGCTTTTTCGAGTTCTCCCAAACTTTCATGAGTGTTTGTATAACTCGATACAAACACGAAGTACATGTTTTCTATTTCTTTTAGAAAACACCACGACGAGAAAAAGGAAAACAACTTGTTAACTTTGATTATCAAAATGTAAATTCTCTTTGCTCGCGCCATCACTACGTCAACAGCGCGCGCTAGTTCTGTGTCTCCATCGAGTTATACAAACACGATTTTTAACCAATCAGCGCGCGTGCTTTCTTAGGACTGTTTTCTAAAAGGAAATATTTCTCTTTCAAAAGTTTGGTGAAGGAAAAAAGATATTGTGTGATACAATTTTTTTTCAGGGGGGTTGAGAGGGGACAGGTAGGGAAAGTTTGGGAACACATATATTGAACAGGTAAACAGCCATTGCTGGTATATCTCTACTAGCCAACCTTCTGCATTGCAAGGTGGAGATGTAGCACTCTTACTAGGACAAAACTGTTAAATACTGTACAGAGAGTTATGAAGAGTTAACACCCTTAACACCTAGAATTCAGGGTTTCTGGATATTCAAGGTTTTTACAACACCAGACAAAGGACAACAGTTAAAAGATCAGAAAGCACATTGATGAAAATGTACCAGAACTTTGCAATACTTCAGATAGACAGTGTTGTCAAAAGATCAAGATGATGACATTGCACAAGCTGGCACTTCCTAATACTTGAACATTTGTTAATTGTTATTGTTTTTTTAATTGTTCAACTTTAAGCCTCTAAAATCCAGTTCAGACATCATGCTTCTACCATGCAGAACTTAATTTTACAAGACTTAATGATGGGACAGCAGAAACCCGACTGATTCAGACGCCATGCCAACTCGGACTAGTAATATCAAATTCAGGATTTACTGAAGCTTTGTATCTGTTCACCATGAAGCAAAATAAACAACAGTCAGAGTTCAAGGGAATTGAAATATTTGCATTAGGAAACAAACATAGTTACTGCAGTAGGTGAAAGAGAAAATATGATCTAGTAGCATGATGTGGATGGATGTCGTGTTGTTCCAGGTATTATCTTACACAATAAAGCCATCATTGAATACTCCTGGTGGTTAATGTTTTTTTTTTCAATCAATAACAATCGATATTCCTGAAGGCAGGAATAATCAATTGTTGCCAATCGATAGCAATCAATAAAGAAATTTTTCAGAGCTACATTGTTTTATCGATCACCAATATCAATTGATAACAATCAGCAACTTGATATGGATTTTTTGTCAATTGACCATGCTTGGAAAGTTATCTTAGTACTGTGAGAAAGAGAGGGCCAGAGGTGGACTAGAATCAAGTGTGCTTGAAGGAAACTTAATGATGTAGATATGTTCAGTCATTTACAAGTGGAAATAAACAATTTGCAGCCAAATTACAAAAGACATCTTTATTATATACTATATATATTAATTCATAATATTGTGGTATAAACTTTTCTCTAATTTGTGTAAAATAACTTATAGGAAGTATAAATCCCTTGAAATTTTAAAGAAATGACTGTCTCTCATTTCCAGGTGGCAATTTATAATCCACCACAGTAACAAAAATTTTTTAGACATAGCGTCAACATTAAACAAACCAGTATTATAAGAAAATTTAAAGTACAAACTGCCTTGCCTATTTTACAGAAGAAGAAAATAATGTCAATGTTTCAAATAGTTATACTTGGTCATTATGATATTATCGCTGTAAACACCACATATTTTCACAATTTTTCAAATTATGATTAAAATTTCATTGCAGTTTGAAGTTCTTCAAACCAGTTTCATTTACTGTTTCCATTCTCACAATCTGACACAAGGCACTAGCCTGCAAGGACAGCCGCCTGGCTAACAAGCCACAAAAATCAAACCAATAACTATTTATACCCAGTTCAGACATTGCTTCTGCTATGCCAAACTAAATTCAGGAATTAAGTTTGACAAAAGCGAGGTAGAAGTGCAACATCTGAATCAAACTTTTGAATTTGGTTTGGCAAGTAATTAACAGAGCACAGGGACGGTTTAACGGTTTGAAAAGTTTGGCCTAAATTTTTCAATTTTGTTGTTTGTAATCTGTGTCAATCTTCTCCATCCTTAACCATCCTGGTTCGTTTATGGTTTATTACTATCTCTTTGGTGTTTTTCTATCTTTGTAAAGTATTATTTTCAGGTTTCCTTCAATTTAACAGTAATTTTGGCGATGATCAAAATAACTCAGAATACCGTGACTCACTGTGCTCCTTTAAGTTCAACAAGTACTGTCATGCTACACGACTCTGGCATGGCAGTGATTCAAACGTTGTGATCCTACACGTTAAACAAAATTAAAAAATGATGCCACAGTCAACCACCTATAAAGCAGCCTCCTATTAAGAGGGGGACATGAAGGTTTTCAGTATTGGAAAATTTTTTCTTGCAACAGTTTAGTAATTTTAATCTCAAAATGTGGTATTCGGTTTTCTCCACCCTGTGGAATGTGTTGTTGTTTTTTTTTTTGCATTTTGGACAGTTTTAGACATTATCCATGAAGTCCTCCAATGTTTTTTGAGCCTTATCCACTTTCCAGTTGGATATTACCAATGAAACATAGGTCATGTAACAACAGAAAACTCCAATTCAATGTTGCAATCAGAAAAGGTTTTTGTTATTACCCAGCTCACTAATGGATGTTACTTATTTTGATTATGTCATCTCACTCAAAAATGAACAAATTTGACATTGGGTTTTGACTTTGTATTGAGAAGTAGTTGATAATTTTTTTTCGATATTAAGGTACTTGCCGAATGTTTTGCGGAACATGTAGTGTTCAGAACCCCCAATGTTCCCCTCTATTAAATGGCCTTTCCTATTAGATGGCTAGTGGTCAAAGTTCCTATGACAGCTTTTCTATTGTTTTTATCTCTATTAAGCAGCCAATATCCAGTTTCCTGAGGGTGGCCCACCTAATATTGAACTCTGTAAAGTACTTTAGTGAGACTGCATTTTTGCAGGGAAGCTTCATGGTGAACAGATACAAAGCTTCAGTAAATCCTGAATTTGATATTACTAGTCCGAGTTGGCATGGCGTCTGAATCAGTCGGGTTTCTGCTGTCCCATCATTAAGTCTTGTAAAATTAAGTTCTGCATGGTAGAAGCATGATGTCTGAACTGGATTTTAGAGGCTTAAAGTTGAACAATTAAAAAAACAATAACAATTAACAAATGTTCAAGTATTAGGAAGTGCCAGCTTGTGCAATGTCATCATCTTGATCTTTTGACAACACTGTCTATCTGAAGTATTGCAAAGTTCTGGTACATTTTCATCAATGTGCTTTCTGATCTTTTAACTGTTGTCCTTTGTCTGGTGTTGTAAAAACCTTGAATATCCAGAAACCCTGAATTCTAGGTGTTAAGGGTGTTAACTCTTCATAACTCTCTGTACAGTATTTAACAGTTTTGTCCTAGTAAGAGTGCTACATCTCCACCTTGCAATGCAGAAGGTTGGCTAGTAGAGATATACCAGCAATGGCTGTTTACCTGTTCAATATATGTGTTCCCAAACTTTCCCTACCTGTCCCCTCTCAACCCCCCTGAAAAAAAATTGTATCACACAATATCTTTTTTCCTTCACCAAACTTTTGAAAGAGAAATATTTCCTTTTAGAAAACAGTCCTAAGAAAGCACGCGCGCTGATTGGTTAAAAATCGTGTTTGTATAACTCGATGGAGACACAGAACTAGCGCGCGCTGTTGACGTAGTGATGGCGCGAGCAAAGAGAATTTACATTTTGATAATCAAAGTTAACAAGTTGTTTTCCTTTTTCTCGTCGTGGTGTTTTCTAAAAGAAATAGAAAACATGTACTTCGTGTTTGTATCGAGTTATACAAACACTCATGAAAGTTTGGGAGAACTCGAAAAAGCTGTGGAAACACTCGCCTGCGGCTCGTGTTCCCACAGCATTTCTCGTTCTCCCAAACTTCCACTCGTGTTTGTATAACTCGATACAAACACGGAACATGTTTTCTATTTCTTAATTATTATCCAACTGCACTTCGTAGAGTACAACTAACACCCAAAATGAGTACAAATATCACGCAGTATCTGTACTCCAGCGTTTGCTGTTGACCAATCAGTTAGCCGGATTTTCCATGCCAATTCCGTTCCACTTCGCACACTTCTGTCACGCATTCCCTGTAAATGATAATCCGCAAATTCTCCTGCATGGACATAACAGTTTGGCATATTGGATAATAAATCCGTTATTAGACATTTTGTTGTGTAGTATCACTGATAGTTTTTACTCATTGTTTATATTTTGACTCACCCTACGGGCTTGTCAAAATATGACACAACTCGTAAAAATTCTAACCTCTTACTAACCGAGTGTGAGGGCATTACTGGGGAATATTGACCCGAGGTCGTGGCAGTACAGACCTCGCTTCGTTCGGTCCATCCAAAAACGACTGAGGGCCAATTAATATTCCCCAGTATGGTTCGAGCTAGCTAGGTTAGTAAGTAGTTTATTATACGGCACTCGGTTCATGCTTGTTTTGAATTTACTGGCTTTCGAAAACAAAAAAAAATACACAACCAATGACCTTTTCCATGGAAACGGTTTGCATGACGAAATCCTGAACAAGAAAAAATCAATCAGAACGCTCAGATTTACCTTGCCATATAATAATTAACAATAATATTATTCACCAAAGTGGAGGTGAATATCCACCACTTTCACCAACACTGAGGTGAGTTAATTGTTTTAGTATATACCACACAAGCTGAATAACTAGCCGCCAAAAGAGTAACTTTATTTGTGAAAACGTACCGACAAAAGCCATTTTGTTTTTCTTCAGCTGCTCGGAGGTGAATAGTAATTGGTTGATCACCTCCGAGCTAGCCAATCAGCGTGCGCTAAAAGTACTATTCACTTGTGTGGTAAATATACTAATCAGTGATGATAATCAGCAAAATATATTTATTTTATCACTGAATAGGTCTGTGATGAAAATGAGATTCTGATTGATTCCTTTAGCAGTTCAAATTTTGGAATATGGACTGCAAAGATGGATAGGCACCCAAATTAATTTTGGCGTATTGCTTTTACAATTCATTGCAAAAAAATAAACAGTGCTTTTGGTTAATGGAGGTCTTTTTACCTCCATGTTTGGAGGGCATTATTTTCATGAAGGTCACATGAGAACCATTAATGAATGCTTACCTTTCACAGAAAATGGATCATGGAGATGCATCAATTTATCAGGATATTAATAAGTGCTATAACCATAAATAGTTTATTGAGCTTGCTTGCTCAGTCTGCAATAGCAAAGATATCATTGACGTCACCTATTGTTATTAATATGCCAACCAGAGAACTATTGGTTGGTGAAAAAAAGAGTTCTTTTTTTTAACGTTTTCAACATTTAAATAACAAAAACAATGTTTGTAAACAAATATCTTTGCTATAGAGAATATTGGTCTTGTTCTTTTTTTTGCAAGAAAAAAAACAACTCAGCCAATGTTTTTCCACTACTAGTTCAGTTAGTAACATTGTACGTTTGTTAGTGATTTCACAAGCAATTTATTTTTAAAACAACGACTTACTGCAATTTCTGTAAATAAGTTTACCAGAACAAACTTTACCTTCCCTACCCCACTCCCCTGAAGTATGATCTAAGAGGCTATTTTCGGAAGATGTCCAAAGTTATGTTCTCGATTAAAAAGGATACGAGTGCTGCTACATGCACACAGACCATGAAACAAACTCCATAAACGACAAGGGTTGGGTACTGCTCTTCCATGTTACTGAAGCTTTCGTGAGTCTTAAAATATTAACAAATGGTGGGCTTATTTCGTTATCATTTATACGGACACACGAATCAGATGAATTCATTCGAATTCAGTTTCCGATGACACAAACAATAGACTTACTTTAAAGCAGGAAGGGAGTGTGTAGGTTTGATCTTTTCTACATAAAGCTCCGTGGATACTGAAGGAAATTTAATTCGCTTGGTGAAAATAGATGAAATGCCTTGCAAACTGTATGCAAGCTGCGTTAGCAAGCGAAGAGACTGTTTTGGTGAAGTTGGGTGTGAAGACTGGAAACAAACTCTAGACAATATTAGAAGCGATTTCATTGGCTATCTTCCCAACGTCACATACCGGAAATGTCAAGATATTTCACTGAAGTTCATTGGTTGAATTGAATCACCTATTATTTCAAGAAAGGCGCTGAAAGCTTCCATCTGATTGGCTAGTAAATTAGTAACCGTTCATGTATGTATGTATGACCGCTCTCAAGCATCACAGCGCATGACGAATGGCTCGCGTTAGCGCCTGGGAGAGGAGGGATCTGCGTAAAATTTGACCGACTCGTTGCGATTTTCGAGACATTTCTTCCCTCATTTTGTGTTATATGGAGTGCACACACGTAGGACAAGCCGTGAAAGTCAGTCCACAGCTTCTTCAGAAGATACGCCGTGAAAACGCGGCGCAGTGGACTTGCTCAAGTAGGATTTTGGTCGAGAGGGCGAAAAGCTGCCCTCTTCTCAATTTTGGTCTTTTGGTTTCACCTTTACCGGTACTTTTAACATTCTAGAAATCCTGACTGAATTTCTCTGCTTTAGCTTGTAGATCAACGAAGAGCCCATGGATTTGCCTACGATGTGGATCCATCAACTGCGGAAGGTATATCGCCAAATGAGTACCATATTTTTTGAATTTTTTTTTCTGGGGGGTGTCGAGACGTAGGAATGCCGCGTTGTTTGAGCCCTTCCGTAAATCGTGCTTTTAATTATTCACTTCTGGAGTGACGTTTAATTAATCTGGCAATCGTTTCATGCCAGGTATGTGAATGGACATGCCAAAGCTCACCACGAGGACAATCAACAGCATTCTGTCTGTCTGGATGCAAGTTTGACGGCTTTTTGGTGAGTAAGTTCACGTACTGTGAGCGAAAGTTCGTGATGTCATTATATGAACGCGCTTCCGTTCGATACTGAATAGCAACGTGTTTTCATTTTTGCTGTTATTAATTCCCTCAATTTTCCACAGCTACGCTTGTGATGAATTTGTTATAAACGACACAAAATCCGGAGACATACAGAGGGTTCGAGAAGTCATGTTGGAAAGAGAAAATAGGTGAGGACTTCGATATATTACTCGCCGGGTGATTCCAATTGAAGTCTTGGTGTATTTTTCACAGATTTACTATGACGTGATTATTGTGCGCTTGTACAAAAATGTATTCCATGTCATCTTCCGACTACAGTTATGGGTTCTAATTGCTTTGTTTGGATTGTAAACTACATTAGTTTCTTTCAAATAAATGAGTTATTTATTTCATACCGGCCGCCATGTTGTTTATCAAGACCATGAATCACCGCGTCGCAAAATGTTAAATGTGACGTAATGTTATGATCGGTCATATCCGATTATTTTCCTTTTCTGCTCTGTGCTAATTGATTTTGAAAGGAGTCAGAAGCCCCACCTGGTGTGATTTAGTACAAGACAGTTTGTAAGACCACCCTTGAATTTTTTTTATGTTGACTTTTAATAACCTTAAAATGAATGGATTGTCAATTCAGTGACTCTTAGAGCTGATGAGTGGGTAGGACAGTTTGAAGAGTATAATTTACAAAGAGCTTTTCTTTCAATAAGGAAACGTCATTTACAAGATTCTTCATCTCCTGAAAGACAAAAGAAAGCTTCAAAAGCAAATGTAAGTTAAATAAAGTGTTATGATAAAAGCAGCAATTTATAATCTGGAGTATTCCCAGCTTGCAATAAATTTAAGATACTTAATGGAGTAATCAAATTTAAAGGGAAAACAATTAGTGTGGAATAGCACTGATAATTTGAGCTTCCCCCTTGTTAATTTAAGACAAATTAATTTATGAACCATATGAACCTAAAAAGTGAGTATTTGGCATAATCAATTATAACCTAAAGTAGGTCATTTATAACATATTGGCCAAGTTCTAACTTGTGCATGTTAATGGTTCAAGATGGAGGCGAGTTCCATGAACATGCAAAAAAAGAAGAACAAGGCCAAAATCCAGACATCTTGATTGCACAAGCTTGGTCAATAAAGGATTTATTAATTAAGATTAAAAAACATTTTTTGCTCCGAGTGCTAGCCATATAATAAATTTCCATTTCAAATTTTCAATCATGCAATGAACCAAGGAACAGAACAATCTGTTTCACTGCAGGATACTGCAAAATTATGGTACTGTAAAATAAAATGTTTATAAAGCTTAGCACCCCTTTGATGCCTGTCTCGGAAATCATAGTTGCTAAGAATGGAAAAGTTGTAAAAGAAAAATTGATATCTCACAACGTCAAACCCCACCCGTGCGTAAAAACAGTGATTCTTTGGGCAACATTGCTATGGTTAAATTTTGGTCACTGTTGTGTCTGTTTTAGTTAAGATGAATTTTAAGTTACACTGATTTCAAACCAGTTTGAGTTGTATTTCTCATTATCTCTGAATTATGATAATAAATTTGGAACAGGGGAGATTAGAAATTAAGCCCATTAGCAAAAATTTTGATCTACAGTAACACTTATGTTAAAGTTCAGCACATGTACTGCTTTTATCTACCAAATTGCTTTCATACATCTAACTGTAGATACAGTACATATTAAAATATTATAGTATTTATGTGAAGGCTAAACAAAGGCTTTGATTGCTTTGTTTTTTAACTGCATTTATCAATACCCATAATTATATACAAGGCTGCTGCCTAACAGGAGCCCAGCAGCCTGGAGCACTCAAGAAAGGCCTTTGGGCACCAAAATTTTTGTAGCAGCTCCCAAAACATTACCTGTTGGGCTCCTAACTTTTTGGCTTTTGCCCTTCTGGGCTCCTTGAAACATTGTTAGGCAGCAGCCTTGATATATTGATAATTTGTTGTATTCTTGTACACTCAGCAAGAAAATATAGGACGGGTGAAATACCTACCAGGTCTTCGAAACCTTGGAAACACATGTTTTATGAACGCAGTGTTACAATCTTTGAGGTGCGTGTTTTGTGTTATTTTTCGTAGTAATGTCCCTCTGCACTTCTGATTAAATAAGTAATGACAATTTCAGTGATGCTGTTGAACAGACAAATTTGGCCTTACTGCTTTCAAAGTCATAGCCATTACTCTTTCTGATGCAAGCCTTGTAATAACATATCGGTCCAGTCTTTGATAAAACCCTATTGTGTCGTAATGAAATCAATTTACACAGTTGTACTTTCATATAGTATTGTGCCATAAAAGGTTATTCCTAATTTTAAGTTTTTGTGAGATTCTTAAGTGCCGCAGTGTATTAATTTCATGTGGTGCCCTTTCTTTTGCCTTTGTTAAACTCTTGAATATTTTTCATTTGGTTGATTAATAATAAGAGAACATCACTTTTGCTAACTGGTGTGGAGAAATTTAAAACGACCAAGTGCTCTTTGTACATACAGCTTGTAAATTTTGGAGGAAAAGAATTTAACATGGCCATGTGTAATCAGGTTTCACTTTTGATGCGTCCAACAAGGTGACAGGAAACTGAAAAATTAATTTAATCTCAACTTCTTTACTGATGGTCTTTTGAACCCCAAGGAATGAAAAGTACTAAACAATGAATTGTGTTAGTCATAATATTTTATTGTAGTGGCCTCAGCATATATTTAATGGTAATTTTGTATTTGTTAAATCAACAGTAACATTCAGTCATTCAGCTGTTATTTCAAGGATCTTCCAGCCTTTGAGCTGAGAACAGATAACTCGTGTGGAAAACAGCCTTACTTCACTAGGAGCAGAAAAACAGATGAAGGGTATGGAAATTGTGCTTTGTCTGGGAGACATTCTTCAAATATTTTAAACATGACTGTGCTATGTAATTCGAGTACTTAGTATATGTTAGTAAATCACAAAATGATGTGAAATACAAAAAAAGAGTGCATCAAAAGGTAGGAACTGTGCATTTTTAGCACAGTTAGGCGTTTTAAGTTTTACATTCATATAAGATGCACATAAAATAGTGCTTGTGTGGTAAATATGAATGAAGAAACCAATGCTAAGTGCAGAAGAAGTTCTGCAATCATGAAATAAACATCAAAACATGCTGTTATGACATTGAAAATAACCCCTACCAGCATGCAAAGAAAGTTGTTTCCAATAGCCTGAGGTTTGTGGCTTTTGCCATTGGGCTATTGTATTCCCTCCTTACAGTTACTTCTCAGGGAAGTGAATTTCCTGGGAAACAGTCATTCCAAGTAGTTCAAATTGCAGAAGCATCGTATCAGGTGAAATATTGGGGCTAATTGAGAATGGCTTTTAGCCTAGATACATCACTATTATAGCTTGCCTGAAAGACAATATTATATTTTGAAGGGTAATTTAGTATCCTTTTGAATCACTGTAGATCTATAGTGGAAGAGTTGCGTAAAGTGCTGTGTGCCTTGTGGCATGGTGGAGGTGTCACACATTCTCCTGATGCACTATTCTCTGTTGTGTGGAAGGTCGTGCCAAGATTCAGGTAAGTTACATTTCAAGCTTAAATTTGGAAGAAGACCTTTTCACTGATGTCACACAATAAATATTATCAACAATTTTTGTTATAAATCACCTACATAGTAAAATCTACAAACTTTAATAAAAATCAGATGCAAACTCATTTAAATATGACACTCCAAACTTGCAAAGAATGTCAGGGGGAAGGGGGTGAGGGAGGATACATTTCTTTGCAAAATTGGCAAGTTAGGGGTCCATATTTTTGAGTTTCCAACAGATTCTAATAAAATTTGAGTATTTACTAATTTCTGCATGATAAGTCAAGCAGTTTAATAAACAGATTAGCTGCATGCAATACAGTCTTATAGAGCATACTTGTAGATGTGATATCATAAAACATTCAGAGTTCATGTGAAACCATGACAGTTTGATTTTCACAATAACACTGAAAAATTACAGACATGACATCTGGACAGAGTGAACACTTTTTATATCAGAAATGGAAACCCCATGAATGTTTTAAATGAATACTGTAGCTGCTACAGAAAAGTCCTCCAAAATGTGCATTGCATTTTAAGGTTATGTACATCATCTTTGTGATGTTCCACTGATTAGCGCACAAAAATTGTGTAATTTTGAACCCATTGACTCCTGGAGCTTTTCGCCAAAGACACATTTTTTTGACATTTTGGAGATTTTCAGGCTGGATATGGGCCAAATGAGCTCTAACCTAATCAAAAAGGCATTTGCATTTACAACATGACAGCTTGCCTTTCTTTCAACTAGCATTGCATTTTATGACATTGTGGCTCAGGCATGTGCAGAAATAAAAATTTTGGACAGGAAAGTGACCTACATCTTTAGGCTTTTCTATTTTTATAATTTTTTTTCGCCTTTCCTTTTTCTCCTTTTCTTTTCTTTTTGCTGCAGTGATTGACCTTCTACTGGACTTGCTTGCAGTTAAAAAAAACTTGTAAGAAAGCTTCATTGAGACGTGCAATTTTTACCATGAGAAGCCATGTGTAGTGGCAGGAAACTTTGCCCTGGTTTTTCACTCAACTTTTTTAGCATTTTTGTGCATATCACAGGCTCCATTGGACCGATCATTCTGATTTGGGTATCATTGGAAAGATCTTTTCCTCCCGTAGAGGTTGAGTATAGATGATGCCAATTTTGGTCAAAGGTGATGATGTCAGAAGTGGAAGAAAGGCCAAAGCTCGTCACAGCCTGTTACGGCTGGCACAGGAGTCAATGGGTTAATAAAGTTATTATTATAGTTAGTTAAATTAGTCAACTTCAGATGCAGTCACTGTTCTATGCATATAGCATGATAGCCAACCAGATGTCAGAGTGAATTTTAATCAGACCTAAACTATTAACATTTTTCTGTTGCAGAGGCTACCAGCAACAGGATGCACATGAATTTATGCACTACCTGTTGGACAGAGTGCACACAGAACTTCTTCTGTCTCCTAAGTGCTTTGGTACAACAGAGACCATCATTACGGGGATATTTGGTGGCCTTTTACATAGTGAGGTATGTGGGTTGGTCCAGAATTTGTAGGAGAGTACGATTCTGGTGAATAAATGTACTTATACCAGCACTGAAAGAAAAATGTGGACAGCATAACTTACAATAAGTTTTTGTCATGAATTTTGTTCCAGGTCAAATGTTTAGTATGTGGAACGGAGTCGAAGAAGTATGATCCATTTCTAGGTAAGTGGCACTTGTGGCAGATGAATACGACGCTGGGATGAAGCTTAACATGTTGTTCAGTCAGACAACATTTGGCTTTTGTGATCAAAAACAGCCCATGATGATTTTTTGTACAAATATAGAAGTCATACCAGTATAGAAACAGACACTGTTTTTGTTATTTCCAGATTTATCCTTGGAGATTCCAGCAGAATTTCAAATTAGAAAATCAAAGTCAAGAGACCCACAAGTTTGTCAACTTGAGGGTAAGACAAAAAATCGCTGGTAATAACTTTGATAAGAAATTTACCTTAATTAAGACTATAGTTTGCTCCATTGATTTCAAACAATCGGTGATAGTGGACTTGATGTGGGCATAAAAATATTAGGGAAAATTTCAAGGCAGGGAAAAGATGGGAAGATTCTAGGGAAGTCAAAAGTAATAAAGATAATGATAATCTGTAACAAAATTCTTGATCGTAATTGGTTCTCCATGCACCCATTTGCCATGTAATTGGTGTACAATCATGTGGGTGTCCGATTTTCAGGTATCCAATGTGAAGTTTTTGTAATTGGATACCCACTCAATTTGCACATCAATTATGCATGCTATAATGGCTTTCTTTGCAATGTTTCCTATAGTTCTCAAAACTTATGAAACATGCTACATATGTTTTTGCTCAAAAGAAGTTCTCTAAAGGCATTTTTGAATATTCAGAAATTTGTTACAGATACAATTGTCCTCGTGTCATACAATTCAAGGAGTAATCGTGCTTACAATTTTAAATCAACCTCATGCTTCATGCTTGTCTGATTTTGATTACATGTACTCCCTCGATTGTACTCGACTTGGTCCAGTTACTATTTCCTATAATATTGATGATGATGATGACGATGACGATGATGGTGATGATGATAGTACTAGTAATAATATCATTATTATTGTGGTTGCAATGAAATTAATCAAAGCAATATTATTGTAAAGCGCCAACTGGCTGCTTCTAGCTTTATCAGTCTTATGTCCTCAATGTAGTGAATTTTTTTTCTTTTGACAGATGGGTGACATGGTAAATATAGCTAATCACGTCCTTTCTCCTCTTCTTTTGCAGATTGCTTGAATCATTTCATATCACTAGAGGAACTAGCAGATTCTGAACTGTATATTTGTCCAAACTGTAAAAAAAGACAGAGATCTACCAAGAAGTTTTGGCTCAAACGATTACCTAATGTGAGACAACTTAATTTCTTTGAATCGTAGTATTTACTGCTTGTAATTTAGCTTCAGATTTTGTCAACCTACAGACCTACAGTTAACCTACCAACAGGGCTCGAGACTAACGGTAGCCAACTAGCCACAGACTAGTAAAAATTCCATTTTGGCTAGTGGTTTTTGCGCTTCACTAGCCATTTTGGCTAGTGAAAATTTGTGAGCACTGGAGGCCCAGAGGAAACCCACAATTAAACGTTAATTTCAAATTTGTCACAAAACGAAATTAAGTCAAAGCGTGCAGAATTTTAAGAAAAATGCGAAAAATCTTTTTTTCGCTGTTCAAATTGAGAAGACTGAGAAAAATAATTTGCTGAAAGAATGGATAAAATAGCTTGCTTGCGACTGTGGGTCGCATTGTTTTAAACTTAGAAGAATGGTTGAAGGAACTCGGAAACAAATCCCGCCAATGAAGCTGAAGGTCAAAATACAACAAGTGCCAGTCGCACGAAATTGCTGGAGAACGGACGCGATTCCGAAACTTCCACAGCGAGAGATCGAGTCAAGCACAGATGTAGATGTAGACGATATAGACCTCGAAATTTCCTCTTTTTGGCTTCACGAGGCATATATGGTTTCAGAAAATGTCTGGAGAGCGAAGAAGTCTAAACTCTAACAACATAATGCCAATGCCTCGGACGAAATAATCACGGCAGTTTAAATACAAACCTGTTTAAACCTAAGTAGTTTTTTGCTTTCCGGACGATTTCACTGCAACGTAGACGTCTGTTTATTTCAAGTTGTCAGGACCAATTGTTTTGGTAAACTGACCCATGCCGACATCTGTCAGCGCGGAGGGGATTTTTAACACCTAATCATACCGATCTCGCAAATGGTTTTTCGTCTTTTTCTCGATAAAACAAAACTGCATATAAGGATGAACATTTTTAGTTCGTTTACGCGTGTCTTTGAACGGAATTGGCTGAAAATCGGCAGGTATGTTCCCTATTACCTCCTTCGAAAAAGGGTGTCGGGCTTTGTTTAATTTCGCTTCCGTTTCAGAGTTATAGCCTCTTTAGTGGAAGGAAACACCCGCGTTCAGAACATCAAACTTTAGGAGAGTGTAGAAAAAAACCAAACCACATCTGGAAAATCGCTGACACCCTTTTTGAGGGTGATGTGTGAGAAAACATTTCCGATGTTAATCGCGCCGCTCCGATGATTCACGCGCAGAAGCGAACCAGTTTAAGCAAAGCAGTGTTTCTGCGTATTTCTTTTTATGTCACTGCGACAAGAACTTTTTAGAAAATTTCAAACATATGATTGTATTCTATAACTATTAAGCTTTCAGAAAATGTATAGGTTGATGGGGTTTTCTTTCAAAGCGCCAGCGTAAGAGCGCGATTTCCAAACACGGTCAATCCACCTACCATGATACCTTAAGTGATTTAGACGAAAAAACTACCTCTGAGTGCTACATAAGAGGAGCGAAATCAAAAACAAAGCAAACCAGCATGACAAGGCGATGACAAGCCGATAATTTATTCTAAATGCAAGTCTGCACATATGCAAACAAATTCTTGTTTCTGGATAATTTCCAGCCTCAGCAGCCATCAAATGGTTCAAAAATTACTTACACTAACCTTACAAATGTCCTGAATTCCAATTCCGAAAGATTTGGCCCCAATTTTCGGCGAAATAAAACATTTCCTCACGTTGTCCGCCATTAGGCTCCCACGCATACTAATTTTTCAAAGTGACAAACTTCTCCCGAGGGGGGATAAGAGGAAAAGAGCTGAAAAATGGCCTACGATTGGCTAATTATGAGGTCATTTCACTGTCCATATTTGGTGGAAATCAGATGTAACGCAGATCTTCTATCAAAGATTGCGTTACCGGTCGGATCCGACCGGTAAATCGCCACGCGCGCACAGAATGAGTTAAAAGCGAAAGAATGATTGACTTTTTTGTTTGTTTTTTCCCTTAGTGTGTGCAGCATCTGTAGGTCTCATAGGCTTTGAAAAAATTAAAAAATCGCAGTTGTTTGAAAATTTGAATGATGGCTATATAATATTGATGCCTATGTTTACAACTTGTAAATAAAGTTAAGATGGAACAAATTGTGTTTATGAGGAATCGTTGAAACGGCATTTTGAAAGAAAGGAATGTTTTTCTTCTTCTTCTTCTTCTTCTTCTTCTTCTTCTTCTTCTTCTTCTTCTTCTTCTTCTTCTTCTTCTTCTTCTTCTTCTTCTTCTTCTTCTTCTTCTCTTCTTCTTCTTCTTCTTCTTCTTCTTCTTCTTCTTCTTCTTCTTCTTCTTCTTCTCTTCTCTCTTCTTCTTCTTCTTCTTCTTCTTCTTCTTCTTCTTCTTCTTCTTCTTCTTCTTCTTCTTCTTCTTCTTCTTCTTCTTCTTCTTCTTCTTCTTCTCTTCTTCTTCTTCTCTTCTTCTTCTTCTTCTTCTCTTCTTCTTCTTCTTCTTCTTCTTCTTCTTCTTCTTCTTCTTCTTCTTCTTCCTTCTTCTTCTTCTTCTTCTTCTTCTTCTTCTTCTTCTTCTTCTTCTTCTTCTTCTTCTTTCTTCTTCTTCTTCTTCTTCTCTTCTTCTTCTTCTTCTTCTTCTTCTTCTTCTTCTTCTTCTTCTTCTTCTTCTTCTTCTTCTTCTTCTTCTTCTTCTTCTTCTTCTTCTTCTTCTTCTTCTTCTTCCTTCTCTTCTTCTTCTTCTTCTTCTTCTTCTTCTCTTCTTCTTCTTCTTCTTCTTCTTCTTCTTCTTCTTCTTCTTCTTCTTCTTCTTCTTCTTCTTCTTCTTCTTCTTCTTCTTCTTCTTCTTCTTCTTCTTCTTCTTCTTCTTCTTCTTCTTCTTCTTCTTCTTCTTCTTCTTCTTCTTCTTCTTCTTAACATGCCTGGGTGTTGTTATGAAAAAGATTACAATTTTCTGAGAAATCTGAGCTGTCAAAGCTCTTACTTCCAGTGAAAATAAATTTTCTTATTCTTTTCTGTAGTTTCAGGGTGGAAATGAAACATTTGCAGAGATCAGATCAGGCTCACTTTCACCTCGCCATTCAATTTCGTGCTCGCGGCTACACCACGCACACTTGTGTGCAGACGTGAGCCTGCTTGCAGGCTAATTTCATTCCAGAACTTATTGCTTGGTTGATTGGCAGCAAATTGTTAATAACATCTCAATGAATGGAATTTTAAGCCAAAGAACAATGAAAAGTTAGTTTTCAATCCTCTTGTACTTGTGCCCTTCATCTAAGCTCCACCCCTTCCCAAAAAGTTAGAAAAGGAAAAAGAAAAGAATTATCGCAGTTAATCTGTGCAACAATTTAAAAAAAAATTTCTTTTTACAGGTGTTGTGTTTGCACCTCAAACGGTTTAAGTTCCAAGCATTCCATCGGAGTAAAGTTGATACATACGTTCAATTTCCCATGAGGGGACTGGATATGAGTCCTTACTCTATACATAATCAGGTGAGAGCTGGAAAAAAATAGCGGTAAGACCATTCCACTGAAATAGAACCTGCACTGAGAGTTTCATCAAACTTTGCCTATTGATTGCTTATACCTGAGTGTATTAAATTATTGTTGTTTATTGTTTATAATATTGAGATAAAATTGAGAGGTCCCCATGTTCATTTAGGAGCAACAGCACCTCTTTTTTACCCAATAAATCCTCATTATAACACTGTGATCATAGTCATGATTGCTTGCTAAATCATGTTTCCGACAATTATTGTTTCTTGTTCTACAATGAGAATTGGTCCGCTTTATTTTACAGAGATAAATGTATTGCTCAATTCCAAACAACTGAAAAAAACTGATAGGTCACCATACTCGTTTTGCAGAAAATGATGATTTACTTCTATGGCAAGGTCCAGCTCTAAAGAAAAAGCTGCCATTTTTTACTGGGCACACGCTAATCATGCATAAAATTATGCACAGTAGGGATGTGCAATGCAATTGTGGGGAATGACCAAGATAGATGGGAAACTTGCTCTGGTGATAAAATCGCTAGTCAAGCAGTTTAACCTAATAGCCTATCAGGCAGTGGAAGTACAGTATCTCTGATTTCCCTAGAATGAATATTTTTACTTCCCCTGGATGGGATATTAATACATTGCAGGATTTCACCCAGCCTTTAGTTCACCCGCTCCTATTTATATACCTGGGTGAAGTCAGATAGTGTGAGAGTTGAGTGGCTGTGTAAGGACAAAACTCAACAATTTGGATTAAGGCTCAGTCTTGCTAGATCACAAGTCTAGCAAACTAATCATAAGCTCCCACCACATCACAAGCTCAAATTGTATTGGGCATCAGCATGGTTTGTTAAAATGTGAAAATCTAGGGGTGAAATAATCCATTTTTTGGCATTATTATTATTATTGATAAGACATTTTCTGTCTATAAAATTTTTAAAAGTAAATTGTTTATCATTTGCCAATTATTGCTGGTTTTCAGTGTCACACCATTCAAAATAGATCAAAATAAAAATCAAAACCATGTTAGATTAAGTCCAGAATCGGGGAGAAGAAAGAAGGCAAATATGCAAAGACTATCGCCATTGTCAAGTCACAGCAATTTTTCTTAAAGGGGCTAGGTCACGCTATTTTAGGTAATTTTGCTCAATTTTGTTAATTATGGGCTCTAAACGTCAAATTGGCAGAGCAAGGGTCTTTCATTTGTAAAATCACGGCCACAACAACTGAGAACGATTTCCCTGCTGTGTAAATGAAATTTTGATGTTATTCTGTGTAAACTGATATAAATTTGAAAAAAGGTGGGCCGATGTTTTTCAAATTTACCCAAATGCAATCCATTTTAATCCTCTCCAGTTTTGTCCATCCATGTCCCTTCTTGGCTTTCCTGTGTTTTGTTAGAGTTCTTCTATAGTTTTGAGCGGTTATTTTGCTATTTTAGTTAATATTCTATGACCATTTGATCAGTGGTGAAATTGCCTAAAATTGCGTGACCTAGCCCCTTGAGGCAAGATATGCGGATAATTTTTTTACCCAAATTTATAGAGATTCGTATTGAGACACCATGCTGGTGCTGTTGCCCATCCGGATGGGCATCAACATGGTGGCTGAGACCAACAAAACCTTCTGTCATTGAGTTTTGCTACAAAAACGTAAACTATCTCTCGAATTCAAAAACATTCAAATACGTTTTCTAACACATAAACTGTTTAGTTAGCCAAATTTCCTGAAAAAAGTTGCTTTTTTAACCAGCATGACCACTCTCTCAGTGTTCATGTAAATGCAACGGCACGCGAAAGCTTAGAAATTCAAGACTATAACAAAACCAAGAACCCATTCAGAGTGAATATTTGTATGAATACTAGTTTTCAGCAGCTTTTATACATCATGAAAGTAAAAGCTCAAGAGGATCAATAGTTTTGTAGTTTGAATTTTGGTGACGTCTTGTGAAAACACCAATTTATCCTCTTCCTTGATAATCAATTGAATCAGATATTATGTAGAGAGTATAGTCATGTCAGTTGGTTCATACTCGGTGTTATCCAGTCACATCTTAACATCTGTTTGTTTTGTTGTTAGGATGAAAACCCAAACCCAAAAGCATTTCTGTTTGATCTGGCTGCTGTTGTGGTTCATCATGGCAGTGGGTAAGAGTTAGTGAAAGTTTACTTTGACGCCGCTTCAAAGTTCTCTATTACAAGTAGATGTGGTGTCTAGGACTTGAAAACAAGATTGAATATTTGAGCCTTCATACTGCAATGTAATAAGGAAGTGTTAATGAGCGAGAAAAAATCTTTTACATAGTATATCAAACATGAGAGACAGTGTTTAATCAAGGATGTCCAAACACCGAGGACAGTTGAAAATATGATGCACAGACAAGTATTTTGGACGAAATTTGGTGTGTTAGGATAGCCAAGGAAAACACTGTCTTGAGTGCTTGATACATGTATATCTTCTCAATAAAAACAAATACTATGGAGTTAATGGAGAACTAAAATCATCAAAAGCTATGCTAGTTAAGACCAGATTTCCAAACCATCTTCATTTCCTTTGTTTTAACTTGATGAATTATTAATGAATTTGAGAAAATTTCTTGCAACAAGATACCATATTGAAAGAAACTGTTACGTTGTGTTTTCCAGTGGATCTTTTATTTTTTGGATCACTCTCCTAACACCCCTTTCCAGCTAAACTACCGCTTATAAGCCTGTTCATTGGCTAGGACATACTGCTTCTTTCATCTCAATCTAAAAGGCAGTATTGCAACAAGTCAAAATTTTTAATTAATCATGCTTTGACAAGTCTTGAAATATAATAATGCCCTTACCTTCATGAAAAGCAAATGTTGTGTAGTGACCAGCACTCACCCTACAAACAAATACAGTATGCATTCAAATCAGTTTAGTGACAGAACACTGACATATAAGATGGTGATGTAAAAAAAGATAATCTCAAACTAAAGAATGGAGGTGGTGGCTCAATGGTCAGAATGCTGGACTCTGGATTCAGTCAGAAGTCTTGATTGAACCAAGTTGGGGTCACTGTGTTATTGGGCAAAACACTGAGTCTTTACTCTCAGTGCCTCTCTCCTTCCAGGTGTACAAATCTAATGCCAAGTGGGGTAACCCTGTGATGAACTAGCATATTATCCAAGGGAAGCAGATATACTCACAATCACTCATAGCCTGAAATGTTAGTCATGTTGCATCCTCAGCTTAAACTCCAGGGGTGAGCTTACGATATATACAAAAAATAAAGCATATTGCTAGGGGTTCTTTACATCATGATCCAAAAAATAAAAGATCCACTGGAAAACACAACGTAACAGTTTCTTTCAATATGGTATCTTGTTGCAAGAAATTTTCTCAAATTCATTAATAATTCATCAAGTTAAAACAAAGGAAATGAAGATGGTTTGGAAATCTGGTCTTAACTAGCATAGCTTTTGATGATTTTAGTTCTCCATTAACTCCATAGTATTTGTTTTTATTGAGAAGATATACATGTATCAAGCACTCAAGACAGTGTTTTCCTTGGCTATCCTAACACACCAAATTTCGTCCAAAATACTTGTCTGTGCATCATATTTTCAACTGTCCTCGGTGTTTGGACATCCTTGATTAAACACTGTCTCTCATGTTTGATATACTATGTAAAAGATTTTTTCTCGCTCATTAACACTTCCTTATTACATTGCAGTATGAAGGCTCAAATATTCAATCTTGTTTTCAAGTCCTAGACACCACATCTACTTGTAATAGAGAACTTTGAAGCGGCGTCAAAGTAAACTTTCACTAACTCTTACCCACTGCCATGATGAACCACAACAGCAGCCAGATCAAACAGAAATGCTTTTGGGTTTGGGTTTTCATCCTAACAACAAAACAAACAGATGTTAAGATGTGACTGGATAACACCGAGTATGAACCAACTGACATGACTATACTCTCTACATAATATCTGATTCAATTGATTATCAAGGAAGAGGATAAATTGGTGTTTTCACAAGACGTCACCAAAATTCAAACTACAAAACTATTGATCCTCTTGAGCTTTTACTTTCATGATGTATAAAAGCTGCTGAAAACTAGTATTCATACAAATATTCACTCTGAATGGGTTCTTGGTTTTGTTATAGTCTTGAATTTCTAAGCTTTCGCGTGCCGTTGCATTTACATGAACACTGAGAGAGTGGTCATGCTGGTTAAAAAAGCAACTTTTTTCAGGAAATTTGGCTAACTAAACAGTTTATGTGTTAGAAAACGTATTTGAATGTTTTTGAATTCGAGAGATAGTTTACGTTTTTGTAGCAAAACTCAATGACAGAAGGTTTTGTTGGTCTCAGCCACCATGTTGATGCCCATCCGGATGGGCAACAGCACCAGCATGGTGTCTCAATACGAATCTCTATAAATTTGGGTAAAAAAATTATCCGCATATCTTGCCTCAAGGGGCTAGGTCACGCAATTTTAGGCAATTTCACCACTGATCAAATGGTCATAGAATATTAACTAAAATAGCAAAATAACCGCTCAAAACTATAGAAGAACTCTAACAAAACACAGGAAAGCCAAGAAGGGACATGGATGGACAAAACTGGAGAGGATTAAAATGGATTGCATTTGGGTAAATTTGAAAAACATCGGCCCACCTTTTTTCAAATTTATATCAGTTTACACAGAATAACATCAAAATTTCATTTACACAGCAGGGAAATCGTTCTCAGTTGTTGTGGCCGTGATTTTACAAATGAAAGACCCTTGCTCTGCCAATTTGACGTTTAGAGCCCATAATTAACAAAATTGAGCAAAATTACCTAAAATAGCGTGACCTAGCCCCTTTAAGAAAAATTGCTGTGACTTGACAATGGCGATAGTCTTTGCATATTTGCCTTCTTTCTTCTCCCCGATTCTGGACTTAATCTAACATGGTTTTGATTTTTATTTTGATCTATTTTGAATGGTGTGACACTGAAAACCAGCAATAATTGGCAAATGATAAACAATTTACTTTTAAAAATTTTATAGACAGAAAATGTCTTATCAATAATAATAATAATGCCAAAAAATGGATTATTTCACCCCTAGATTTTCACATTTTAACAAACCATGCTGATGCCCAATACAATTTGAGCTTGTGATGTGGTGGGAGCTTATGATTAGTTTGCTAGACTTGTGATCTAGCAAGACTGAGCCTTAATCCAAATTGTTGAGTTTTGTCCTTACACAGCCACTCAACTCTCACACTATCTGACTTCACCCAGGTATATAAATAGGAGCGGGTGAACTAAAGGCTGGGTGAAATCCTGCAATGTATTAATATCCCATCCAGGGGAAGTAAAAATATTCATTCTAGGGAAATCAGAGATACTGTACTTCCACTGCCTGATAGGCTATTAGGTTAAACTGCTTGACTAGCGATTTTATCACCAGAGCAAGTTTCCCATCTATCTTGGTCATTCCCCACAATTGCATTGCACATCCCTACTGTGCATAATTTTATGCATGATTAGCGTGTGCCCAGTAAAAAATGGCAGCTTTTTCTTTAGAGCTGGACCTTGCCATAGAAGTAAATCATCATTTTCTGCAAACGAGTATGGTGACCTATCAGTTTTTTTCAGTTGTTTGGAATTGAGCAATACATTTATCTCTGTAAAATAAAGCGGACCAATTCTCATTGTAGAACAAGAAACAATAATTGTCGGAAACATGAATTTAGCAAGCAATCATGACTATGATCACAGTGTTATAATGAGGATTTATTGGGTAAAAAAGAGGTGCTGTTGCTCCTAAATGAACATGGGGACCTCTCAATTTTATCTCAATATTATAAACAATAAACAACAATAATTTAATACACTCAGGTATAAGCAATCAATAGGCAAAGTTTGATGAAACTCTCAGTGCAGGTTCTATTTCAGTGGAATGGTCTTACCGCTATTTTTTTCCAGCTCTCACCTGATTATGTATAGAGTAAGGACTCATATCCAGTCCCCTCATGGGAAATTGAACGTATGTATCAACTTTACTCCGATGGAATGCTTGGAACTTAAACCGTTTGAGGTGCAAACACAACACCTGTAAAAAGAAATTTTTTTTTAAATTGTTGCACAGATTAACTGCGATAATTCTTTTCTTTTTCCTTTTCTAACTTTTTGGGAAGGGGTGGAGCTTAGATGAAGGGCACAAGTACAAGAGGATTGAAAAACTAACTTTTCATTGTTCTTTGGCTTAAAATTCCATTCATTGAGATGTTATTAACAATTTTGCTGCCAATCAACCAAGCAATAAGTTCTGGAATGAAATTAGCCTGCAAGCAGGCTCACGTCTGCACACAAGTGTGCGTGGTGTAGCCGCGAGCACGAAATTGAATGGCGAGGTGAAAGTGAGCCTGATCTGATCTCTGCAAATGTTTCATTTCCACCCTTGAAACTACAGAAAAGAATAAGAAAATTTATTTTCACTGGAAGTAAGAGCTTTGACAGCTCAGATTTCTCAGGAAAATTGTAAATCTTTTTCATAACAACACCCAGGCATGTTAAGAAGAAGAAGAAGAAGAAGAAGAAGAAGAAGAAAGAAGAAGAAGAAGAAGAAGAAGAAGAAGAAGAAGAAGAAGAAGAAGAAGAAGAAGAAGAAGAAGAAGAAGAAGAAGAAGAAGAAGAAGAAGAAGAAGAAGAAGAAGAAGAAGAAGAAGAAGAAGAAGAAGAAGAAGAAGAAGAAGAAGAAGAAGAAGAAAGAAGAAGAAGAAGAAGAAGAAGAAGAAGAAGAAGAAGAAGAAAGAAGAAGAAGAAGAAGAAGAAGAAGAAGAAGAAGAAGAAGAAGAAGAAGAAGAAGAAGAAGAAGAAGAAGAAGAAGAAGAAGAAGAAGAAGAAGAAGAAGAAGAAGAAGAAGAAGAAGAAGAAGAAGAAGAAGAAGAAGAAGAAGAAGAAGAAGAAGAAGAAGAAGAAGAAGAAGAAGAAGAAGAAGAAGAAGAAGAAGAAGAAGAAGAAGAAGAAGAAGAAGAAGAAGAAGAAGAGAAGAAGAAGAAGAAGAAGAAGAAGAAGAAGAAGAAGAAGAAGAAGAAGAAGAAGAAGAAGAAGAAGAAGAAGAAGAAGAAGAAGAAGAAGAAGAAGAAGAAGAAGAAGAAGAAGAAGAAGAAGAAGAAGAAGAAGAAGAAGAAGAAGAAGAAGAAGAGAAGAAGAAGAAGAAGAAGAAGAAGAAGAAGAAGAAGAAGAAGAAGAAGAAGAAGAAGAAGAAGAAGAAGAAGAAGAAGAAGAAGAAGAAGAAGAAAAACATTCCTTTCTTTCAAAATGCCGTTTCACGATTCCTCATAAACACAATTTGTTCCATCTTAACTTTATTTACAAGTTGTAAACATAGGCATCAATATTATATAGCCATCATTCAAATTTTCAAACAACTGCGATTTTTTAATTTTTTCAAAGCCTATGAGACCTACAGATGCTGCACACACTAAGGGAAAAAACAAACAAAAAAGTCAATCATTCTTTCGCTTTTAACTCATTCTGTGCGCGCGTGGCGATTTACCGGTCGGATCCGACCGGTAACGCAATCTTTGATAGAAGATCTGCGTTACATCTGATTTCCACCAAATATGGACAGTGAAATGACCTCATAATTAGCCAATCGTAGGCCATTTTTCAGCTCTTTTCCTCTTATCCCCCCTCGGGAGAAGTTTGTCACTTTGAAAAATTAGTATGCGTGGGAGCCTAATGGCGGACAACGTGAGGAAATGTTTTATTTCGCCGAAAATTGGGGCCAAATCTTTCGGAATTGGAATTCAGGACATTTGTAAGGTTAGTGTAAGTAATTTTTGAACCATTTGATGGCTGCTGAGGCTGGAAATTATCCAGAAACAAGAATTTGTTTGCATATGTGCAGACTTGCATTTAGAATAAATTATCGGCTTGTCATCGCCTTGTCATGCTGGTTTGCTTTGTTTTTGATTTCGCTCCTCTTATGTAGCACTCAGAGGTAGTTTTTTTCGTCTAAATCACTTAAGGTATCATGGTAGGTGGATTGACCGTGTTTGGAAATCGCGCTCTTACGCTGGCGCTTTGAAAGAAAACCCCATCAACCTATACATTTTCTGAAAGCTTAATAGTTATAGAATACAATCATATGTTTGAAATTTTCTAAAAAGTTCTTGTCGCAGTGACATAAAAAGAAATACGCAGAAACACTGCTTTGCTTAAACTGGTTCGCTTCTGCGCGTGAATCATCGGAGCGGCGCGATTAACATCGGAAATGTTTTCTCACACATCACCCTCAAAAAGGGTGTCAGCGATTTTCCAGATGTGGTTTGGTTTTTTTCTACACTCTCCTAAAGTTTGATGTTCTGAACGCGGGTGTTTCCTTCCACTAAAGAGGCTATAACTCTGAAACGGAAGCGAAATTAAACAAAGCCCGACACCCTTTTTCGAAGGAGGTAATAGGGAACATACCTGCCGATTTTCAGCCAATTCCGTTCAAAGACACGCGTAAACGAACTAAAAATGTTCATCCTTATATGCAGTTTTGTTTTATCGAGAAAAAGACGAAAAACCATTTGCGAGATCGGTATGATTAGGTGTTAAAAATCCCCTCCGCGCTGACAGATGTCGGCATGGGTCAGTTTACCAAAACAATTGGTCCTGACAACTTGAAATAAACAGACGTCTACGTTGCAGTGAAATCGTCCGGAAAGCAAAAAACTACTTAGGTTTAAACAGGTTTGTATTTAAACTGCCGTGATTATTTCGTCCGAGGCATTGGCATTATGTTGTTAGAGTTTAGACTTCTTCGCTCTCCAGACATTTTCTGAAACCATATATGCCTCGTGAAGCCAAAAAGAGGAAATTTCGAGGTCTATATCGTCTACATCTACATCTGTGCTTGACTCGATCTCTCGCTGTGGAAGTTTCGGAATCGCGTCCGTTCTCCAGCAATTTCGTGCGACTGGCACTTGTTGTATTTTGACCTTCAGCTTCATTGGCGGGATTTGTTTCCGAGTTCCTTCAACCATTCTTCTAAGTTTAAAACAATGCGACCCACAGTCGCAAGCAAGCTATTTTATCCATTCTTTCAGCAAATTATTTTTCTCAGTCTTCTCAATTTGAACAGCGAAAAAAAGATTTTTCGCATTTTTCTTAAAATTCTGCACGCTTTGACTTAATTTCGTTTTGTGACAAATTTGAAATTAACGTTTAATTGTGGGTTTCCTCTGGGCCTCCAGTGCTCACAAATTTTCACTAGCCAAAATGGCTAGTGAAGCGCAAAAACCACTAGCCAAAATGGAATTTTTACTAGTCTGTGGCTAGTTGGCTACCGTTAGTCTCGAGCCCTGTTGGTAGGTTAACTGTAGGTCTGTAGGTTGACAAAATCTGAAGCTAAATTACAAGCAGTAAATACTACGATTCAAAGAAATTAAGTTGTCTCACATTAGGTAATCGTTTGAGCCAAAACTTCTTGGTAGATCTCTGTCTTTTTTTACAGTTTGGACAAATATACAGTTCAGAATCTGCTAGTTCCTCTAGTGATATGAAATGATTCAAGCAATCTGCAAAAGAAGAGGAGAAAGGACGTGATTAGCTATATTTACCATGTCACCCATCTGTCAAAAGAAAAAAAATTCACTACATTGAGGACATAAGACTGATAAAGCTAGAAGCAGCCAGTTGGCGCTTTACAATAATATTGCTTTGATTAATTTCATTGCAACCACAATAATAATGATATTATTACTAGTACTATCATCATCACCATCATCGTCATCGTCATCATCATCATCAATATTATAGGAAATAGTAACTGGACCAAGTCGAGTACAATCGAGGGAGTACATGTAATCAAAATCAGACAAGCATGAAGCATGAGGTTGATTTAAAATTGTAAGCACGATTACTCCTTGAATTGTATGACACGAGGACAATTGTATCTGTAACAAATTTCTGAATATTCAAAAATGCCTTTAGAGAACTTCTTTTGAGCAAAAACATATGTAGCATGTTTCATAAGTTTTGAGAACTATAGGAAACATTGCAAAGAAAGCCATTATAGCATGCATAATTGATGTGCAAATTGAGTGGGTATCCAATTACAAAAACTTCACATTGGATACCTGAAAATCGGACACCCACATGATTGTACACCAATTACATGGCAAATGGGTGCATGGAGAACCAATTACGATCAAGAATTTTGTTACAGATTATCATTATCTTTATTACTTTTGACTTCCCTAGAATCTTCCCATCTTTTCCCTGCCTTGAAATTTTCCCTAATATTTTTATGCCCACATCAAGTCCACTATCACCGATTGTTTGAAATCAATGGAGCAAACTATAGTCTTAATTAAGGTAAATTTCTTATCAAAGTTATTACCAGCGATTTTTTGTCTTACCCTCAAGTTGACAAACTTGTGGGTCTCTTGACTTTGATTTTCTAATTTGAAATTCTGCTGGAATCTCCAAGGATAAATCTGGAAATAACAAAAACAGTGTCTGTTTCTATACTGGTATGACTTCTATATTTGTACAAAAAATCATCATGGGCTGTTTTTGATCACAAAAGCCAAATGTTGTCTGACTGAACAACATGTTAAGCT
>JAHPZR010026374.1:0-5000 GCA_019787425.1 Platygyra sinensis
ATTGAAAACCTCGCTAAAAGGCACAAGTTTGGTAAGAACGAAATAAAGTTATCATCTTTATATTAACTAGAAATCATATTTTAATCAGGGAAACAAAGGCCAAGAATTATTGTTTAGTTTTCCAAGTTGAAGGTGTTGTCTATCATTTAAATACTTCGAATGACCTTACTCTAGGAACAGCTGATATCGGATGTATAGACTGCAACATTATCACTACCACACTCTAGCTCTTAAGAAAATAAGTTCAAAAAGTTGCTTATTTATCTGGCGATAACTTCATTACTAATCCTTCTGGCTATGTGTCTGTCTTGTTTTGTAAATCACTTTGAATTCACTTTTCTTGATCTATCTATATTTTTGATCGCAGATTGCCGAGCTATTTCCATGGGTCAAGGTCAAGAAATCCACGCTAGAAAACTCGTTGGACAATTCATGCAAACAGTAAGCATTCGATACATTGTATTTCCTTGTATAGAGGTACAATGCTTGTTGTTTTTGTTTGCTTTTTTGTTTTTATTGTTTTTGTTGTTGAAAACGTTTCTCCCGGTTTTCATGTCCTTTCATTGTGTTGATTTTTTTCCCCTCATCTGTTATTCCTGTCACTTATTTCCTTTAACTACTAAGTCTCGTACTGTTGTACAAGTATTACTGTAGCTGTATGGTGTTGATTTGAAACCACGTTTCCTCATATAGTACACTAAGAAATGTATGGCGACATGTGAGAGAGTCTGTATATTTAAACGTCTTGTTTTTGTTTTCAGGGGGGATGGGCACTGCTTCAGAACTGTCACCTTGGTTTGGAGTTCATGGATGAGCTCATGGACACGGTAGTGGATACTGAACAAGTTCATGACTCCTTCAGATTGTGGATGACTACAGAAGAACATAACCATTTTCCTATCGGCCTCTTGCAGGTTTGAACTACTCAAAATGCTCTTGAAAATCTCCTAGTGCTTTCGTTTTACATGCTTAGGTCTGATCAAAATGGGCACCGCTTTCCATCTTTTTGCGCGTTTTGTCTCGTCTCTTCCGCGTTGCATCTCGTTTCTCGAGCGATTTTTTTTTGTTTGTTTGTCGAGGATCGCGTCACGTTTCTCAAGGATGCGAATCGTTTTCTAGAATAGGAGAGGTGAAGGGAAAACGCGAAGCCTTAAAACTTATCCAAATCAACGGAGTTGAAATCTCTTTGAAAGTTACGTTTCGGCTTTAGATTGACTTAGTTATAATAGAACTCTATATGACGTTCTCTTGGTTTAATTTATTTGCCAGATGTCAATCAAATTCACGAACGAACCTCCCCAGGGTCTTAGAGCTGGACTCAAACGAACCTACAATGGTAAGTTAGAAAGGAATCGATTCCAGGCTTTCGGCGCGCTGTCTTGATCATGCCTTAATATCTCTTTATCTGTGGTTTTATCTTTAGGAATCAATCAAGACCAACTTGACATCAGCAACCTCCCTCAGTGGAAACCCATGTTATACGCTGTTGCTTTTCTCCATTCTACCGTTCAGGTAAGGAGGAGATTTCACGTCAATCATACATGAAGTCATTGACTGTGCGTATGACAGACTCACGACTCCATTTTCCTTTCAAGTTCTCCTGAAACTGATTTAATGAAGCGTTACCGCAAGAGTTCTATTTGACAGAATTCTGTTTCTCTATCTTTCTTTGGCCACAGGAGCGTCGAAAATATGGTCCGTTAGGTTGGAACATTCCTTACGAGTTCAACCAAGCGGACTTTACAGCCAGCGTGCAGTTTGTTCAAAATCATCTGGATGACATGGATATCAAAAAGGGCGTGTCCTGGAATACCGTGCGCTATATGTTAGGAGAGGTGCAGTATGGAGGACGAGTCACAGATGACTTTGATAAGCGACTGCTCAACACGTTTGCCAAGGTTAATATTTCATGAGTCCTATAATGTAACCCTAAAGCTTTTTTATTGGGTGTGTTTCTTTTAAATAATCCAAGGCCGATTATTGTTGGGTTTTTTTATGTAGTTCTTGTTTTTGCTGCTATTAAATTCTATATCAACCACAGTGAAAATGGGATCAGCTGTTGCAATTCGCCTGAAAAGGCAACATTGACCTAATTGAAAATTCAACTGAATTGAAAAGAGCCTCTACTTTTGCTGCGAGCAAGCGATCCGTAGGTCAGTGCGAAATGATTATCGATTATTGTCTATTTACGGTAGTCCCCGGAAATTGTCTCAGAAAATGGTCTTGGTACGAAACGGACGACAAAGTGTGATGAATTCAGTGAGGTTAACGTTGGACACATTCCAACCACGATAACGTTTCTTTAGGTTAGCTGAGTCTAAACTGTCGCATTAATTTCGTCGCCTCGTTTTCATTTCTCACATCTAGTTTGCACTTTGATCAGTTTATGACTAGGTCATATGATATACCTCTACAAACAGCCTGCTTTGCCACCTTTCACAAACTGTCGTGATTTTCGTGTTTGTTGCTATGATTGATCCGTAATACGCTGGTACTAATCTTTGCAGGTTTGGTTTAGCGAGTCGATGTTCCAACAGAGTTTCAATTTCTACAAAGGTTACACTATACCAAAGTGTACTTCAGTTCAACAGTATATGGATTATATCGACACACTTCCCCTTGTGGACTCCCCTGAGGTGTTTGGTCTACATCCTAATGCAGACATCACGTGAGTATTGTTCACAAGAACTTATTCTCCGTATGAGTTCTTGTAAGGAGTTAGGGAGAAAATTAGGTTTGATCAGTTATTTCATGCCTCTCTGTTTATCGTTTGCTTTCAATTTTTTTTAGATCTTGTAGTCATTTCTGCAGTTTAAAGGGGCTCAGTCACGTTTGAAAAGCTTAGCAAAACTTTTCAAATTCGTTGTTTGCAATCCGCGTCAATCTTCTCCATCCTTAACCATCCTTGTTCCTTTATGGTTTATTATCGTCTCTTTGATGTTTTTCTATCTTTACAAAGTGTTATTTTTAGGTTTCCTTCAATTTAACGGTTATTTTTTTCGATGTTCAAAATAACTCAAGATGCCGTGACTGAGCCCCTTTAAGTTTTAACTTGTATCCTTTCATTCAATCCAGCCATTTAGGTGGTCTTGAATACATTTCTTTATTCTTAGTCTAGTGTAATTCAGTTAGTTCGAGGGGCAGTGTTGTCGAAACGTACACTATGCTCAAAAAATTAAGATCAAACAGAGTACAGTTGAGCTGTCTTCTGAAAGTTGGAAGAGGGCTTCATGGCTAGTGCGCTCGTCCCTGGATCGAGCGATCCGGGTTACTTCGCTCATATGCAGACTTGTGCTTTTAAACTTTTCTTCAGAGAGTACAGCTTGCAATAAGTTATCTTTCCGAGATAGACCATTTCCAGTTCCCTTGTGCCTCTGTTTCAAAGCGAGTCTAAGTGCAAAACCATTCTTATGAAAATGACTTTGATTTGTATGAAAATGAAACTGCATGCGGAATTCATTTTCATATGAAAGGTTTCGCACTTAGACTCGTTTTAAAACAGAGGCAAAGATATCTCGGAAATGGCCTATTGTGTGCTGCATGCAATAACGGCCAATCCGTGTAGCTCTTAACTCATTGTTTACGATATCAGTTTGCGGGCGATAAGTACTATTATCAACTTAGTAGTTTCTGCTCTCAGTTACCAGAGTAACCTGGCCAAGTCTTGCCTGGACACCATTTTGAGCATTCAGCCAAAGGACAGTTCGGGTGGCGGCGGAGAAACCCGCGAGGCTGTTGTCCAGCGGTTGGCTGATGATATGCTCGATAAGCTTCCTGAGAACTATATTGCGCATGAGGTAAGCTGAAAGACCGCTGTCCCTTCTTGAATAAATTTATTGTTTCCATGAAGTTGTGCAACGTTAGCGCAACAAGCGTAGAATTGTTTTTATATATGTATATCCGTGTTCAGTGATGCTGGAAGAAGGAAAGAAACACTCAAAAGAAAGAGCTTTTGATGTTTATAATGGTAGTATAGCCGCCTTTCTTTTTCGAGTGGTTTACCTTGTGTCCTGTCCGCAAGTAGCCAACGTGTTGTTACAGGTACTACTCGTTTTACTAACACAGTCTTGCAGTGAAGTGAGTCACACAGTAACTTACTGCATTACACGTTGTCTGTAACACATATGTCGAGAAATGAAGCGGTCAATTTTTATGTCGAACTAGACTATTATTATTATTGTTGATTTGAAATATCCACTTTCTGGTATGCACTGGCTCGCTCTGCAGCAACAGGTATGTAGCATCTGCAAGTCCCAATTCATTTTAGATGTTATCACGTCTTTCTTTCCAGATAAATCATTCATATCCGTTACTTTCAGGTTAAGGCCAGACTACAGAAGATGGGAGCTCTGTCTCCAATGAACATTTTCTTGCGGCAAGAGATCGACCGGATGCAGAGGGTGATAACCGCTGTGCGGCAAACACTGACGGATCTCAAACTTGCTATTGATGGCACCATCATAATGAGCGAGGTTTGCTAACTTCAGTCTGGTACACTTTATCCTGCTAAGCTTAAAATCTCGTCACATAGTCTCATGCATAGATTTAAATTGAAGTTTTGAGAAGATGGTATTACGTCAAGACAAGAGGTAACAGTGTTGGGTTGCATTATTTTCTCCAGGGGGAGGGGGTACTCTCCAAAGTTGAATATGGGGAGGCTCCACCTCACCTCCTCAAGGTCCAACCCCCTTGGCTTACCATTTTGTACCCCTTTCACATACTTTCATCGCTGGTCCACATTATGACTAAATCGCTAAAAAAGGAAGACTTTGTCATTTTCATGTAGTGCTCAATAAATTAAATGGTGCAGCCATAAGGTGCGTCAGTTAGAGGCATTTTAATCAAAGTCCCATTTAATTAAGTAAATGACAGTTTTCACTAGCTTTTCATATACCTTCCCTTTAATATACCTGAAGCCTAAAAAAGCTACCCTTTTAGGGCGGAGTCTCTCTGTACTGATCAGTATATGGAGTACCCGGGGGATTTTTGTAGAATATGTT
>JAHPZR010026374.1:10000-20000 GCA_019787425.1 Platygyra sinensis
GCTACACGGGAGAAGAAGACGCTTGGGATTGGCAGAGCCGTTTTTTTCTATCAAAGACCGCAATTATGAGGTCGAAAGCTTGAGTGCAGGAGCCATCATTGACTAATAAAAGAAGAGTACACCATATCGCTCTGACAAGGGTAAGGCGTGAATATGCAAGCTTGGAATGCTCGGGTTTACTAGTTCCACCAATTCTTGTAGCTGCTGTTTAAAGAAATGTACAGCAATATAAGGGAACAGAATTGATCTTTTAAACACTAAGGCACACGAGAAAACCTCTTGTATTGTGATGCTCGGTTTGATTACCCATGGTGGATATGTATCTTAACGTTTGTATGACTTTTACAACGTCATCAAAAAAGAGAGCTGAAAAAACCTTGATTTCACAGGTCATGCGACGTCTTGAAAAAATGAAAAGGAGAGATACGTATTCTTATGAGCAAATTGAAAACTCAATCTCACCAGACGAAAATGTTGAGCAATCTCAAACAATGGAGAACGACAAAATTTAAGGCTGTTTATTCACTTCACTTGTCACTTACATCCTAACACAGGAAATGTACTGGACTAATCCTTAGCTGTGACACCATAACTACCATCTAACATTACTGATGCTTGAATTAAATACTGCAAAATACTAAACGAGTACAAAATTATTTAATTTGAGATTTGAGATCAAACCAAGTCGCGGAATTCAGTTAGAATTAGCTGAAGTGTGAGTGACACTGACCAACTGCGGAGACAAATCCCGGTCAGTTCCGTCTGGTATTTTCAAGCACTCAGCAGTAACTGCGAATAATCTGTTATGGGCTATTCTGCAGACACAATAAACTCCAGCTACTTTAGCATCAACACTTAGGCAGGGGCACAAAAATTAAAATCTGTAATAGCTCCCTCTGCACACAGGAATGTTGGCAGTCGCGTACGGTATCATGAAAATTGGCATAAGTTACTGTCCCAGTTCCTCTCTAGTCTACTCTGGGACAGGTGGAGGACACAGAGTGGACAGCGGTTTGCACTCATCTTTGGGAAATACGAGGCCTTTTTCGTCTTTTCTGAGAAACACAAGGCAAACAAACAGCTTGTTACCACAACCTACTCTTCAAGTATTCTTACAATAACCAGTTTCCATTGAGAAGGTCGTTTCAGGGTAATTTGATTCTCATGGTGAACATGGAAATCACCGGATACGTGTAATGTTCTATATTACCTTGCAACAAGCCTAAGAACCAGTTCAACCTTCCTTGAAGGATCAACATGGATTGGCTCAGCAGTCATGAACTCTTGTGAGCTATAGCCTTGTAATGTTGTTCCTCCCGCTCTCCAGGCTGGATGTGGCTCAACTGCACGAGCCCTAGCACTTCGCTTGGAGCCTGAATATATACCGCCTTGTAACGTTGTCCCTCCCGCTCTCCAAAAAGCTGGATCAAGCTCAACGGTACGAGCCCTAACACTTCTGCCTAAGTATATATAGCAAAGTAAACATCAATGCATCGAATAGTGTTGCCATAGGTCGAACCGTGACCTGGCAATTGTGTTGATTGAGGAAACGACTTCAGAAGATATTCGGAGTGGGTGAATATTGGAATTAGTTTATACGCCGCATACTGTATCATTTTAATCTAGGATGTTTGCATTTTTTCAAGACAAGAGATGCAGGATAGGTAAGTTTATCCCCCATATAGACCCTATTCCTAAGGCAATCCTTCTCATATGGTACCGGTTCTTCCGTGGATTATGCTACAATGCACGTTCTGCAAAGGTTTTTGTGGAAGACGAATACAGTATTTCCCATGGAACCTGAATAAGCGAGCCTGTTCACTTGGGAAGAACCGCGTCACAGTATTTCTACACCCTCTTGGTATTTTTGGCTAAGAGTAACAATAACAACATAATACTCACTGAGGCGACGAAGATGTGGGCCAGCTCCGCCTACTGAAAAAGCTGTGAACAGAAGAAGCTACATAAGTAGATAATCCATTTTGCTAAACCCCTTCCCCCCTTCTCCTTACACATTAAGGGTGTTTTACATGAGGAGTAACTTGGTTGTTGCACATTTTTTCCATCAAATTACATTATATAGTATCAGCAATAGCCCACATTCGGTATATCAAAATTCTAACATTGCACCGAGGTTGTATATCACACTTTATTACATAAACACCTGTGAAATACCAGGATTTTTCCTCTTACTAAGAAATAGGTCCGCAATGCGTACTTGGGGTCTTATGCTTAGTTTTGTTCCTTTCGGGTTAGAATTCTGAGAAGTGAGAAGGTAGACAAGCCCTTACAATTTTTTACGTGGGAAATGTATGGAAGAATACTGTTTATTTAATACTTACTTTATCCCCTAATAATAATTTATTTAGGTTGTAGTCCGAATGGGACATAACACAACATCTTTCGATTTAGCCCCATTTTGTGCATAATGTCCCATGCTAGTTTACCTCTCTGAACTTGGCACTATTTACACATGTCAAGTGAACTTGTACATGTTGTGTCTAGAGGTTTTGCTGCTATGATGACTCAGAATGTTTAAATTCATAGCAACATCACCAACTAAACGCTGTGGCATTGTCAGTTGTTTTTTGAGTGGCGGGCTCCATCCAAAAAGTACAGTAAGCAGTAAGGTGTGGGTGAAAAACATGCCGCAAAGCAGCTGGGCAAGACTTTCAATGCGTATCGTTCGTATATTTGTTGATGATTTTCCCACTCTAAATCATTGTTAGTTGGGAGGTATAACATGTGACTTGTTCAGACCAATCGTGCACAAGCGAAAATGTTTGATGAATTATTATTGTATTTATACCATGCCATAGAAAAATCAGCCAATCAGAATGCAGGAAATCTGTAGTATATTTGTCAGTACATAGTTAATAAAGCGGAATGGTTAGGAAGCCCGGCAAACATCAAAGGAGCAAACAAGGATGCCAAGATTTAGATTGGAAGGTCCATGACCGTGCAAAACCTTTTGTTTTGCGCTCATACACGAGGGGGAGGAGGGGCGATTATTCGACGGAGGCGATTAATCGAGGGACGGCTATTATTCGAGGAAATACGGTATGTTGCCTTTCCTCGCTGAGGAAACTCCGTTCAGCAACATCTGAATGAAATAACAAAGAACAAACGAGGCAAAGCAGTCATTTTATTTTCGAAATGAAAGAAAGAAAACCAATCACAAACAGCACGACAGAGCAATTTTGAAATAGAACATAACTTACCTTGAACAAATACTACTAATCTGCGACGGAAAGTTCTTCAAGATTTAAACGGCTGCAATTTAATACACTGCGGCAACAACACGCGGGAAGCAATGGCCGACAATTTGAGAACAGCTAGTACCCAGACTATTTATACTCTCGGAGATCTGTCACGTGTCATCTCAAAGTGACCCACTGACAAACAAGATTTGCCTCCCACTTAGGGGTCTTTATGCAGAGCATAAGACCTCAAAAATCATATCTTCATTGCACGCAGTGAAGATACTATTTTTATCTTTCATATGTGAGGATATTGGTGTTGCCATAGCTGCTAAAATGATCACCATTGCTATGGTTACATAATCCCTTAAAAAGTACTTAGATATGTTGCTGTATGATCGAAACATCATCAGTCCCTCCTCGGAAATCTTCGGTAATCTTCGGAAAATGTCCTAAAAATGTTCGTAAACGTTCGTCTTTCCTTTGCAACAATTTTGGAAAATCTTCGGACATCTTCGGAAAGTGGTCGGAAATCTTTGGAAAATCATCAAAAACGTCGTCATCAGTATGTTTATAAAATAAAAAGAACATTACACGTTAGCTCGAAGATATGAATTTTATGTTCTCGTGGCAAGAACAATAGGGAGTTTTAGATTGGACTACGAGTACGAGATTGAGTACGAGTACGACTTTTCAATTCTAGTTTTCCGGCTTCACATTATCACAACACATACCCATTTCATCTCATGAGCTACTCTCTCTACCTAGAACCAACATTAAAAACGAGGGCTCTGGAAACGTCACTGGTTTGAAATTCGAAAGTCGTACTCGTACTCAATCTCGTACTCGTAGTCCAATACGATAACTGCAGAAATTCACGCGCGCTCATTCGTTAAATTTTATTGTCAATATGCGGACAGACACATGAATTTTAAATTCATGCGACGCGTCAGCGAGCGAGAGCGGGCAATCCGACAATTTGTTATGGTAAAAAACAAATTGATGTCTGTTTGTTTTTAATGCGTCTGTCCTGTTATTGACAATGAATTTCGTCATAACATTGTCAAGGTAGTCTGCGGATCCACTCGGCTACTTTGACAATGTTGTGACGAAATTCATGATCAATAACAGGACAGACGCATAAAAAACCGACGTCAACTTGTTAAGAGGCTGTCTCTGTAAAACCCGACCACTGATTTTGCTTCCAAAATTCGATTTTCTTCATAAGCTGGGATTTCGAAGCCCTCACCTAGACAATCACTAAAATGAGTTTCATTTGATGAAAAATCCTAACTGAATTTTTGTAGGATTGATTGAAGTTCGGTCCGCTAGACACAAGTTGCGTGCCTGCCGAAACTGGAAAAATAGCACATGTTGCCGGCGCTCTTAAAAAAATAATATTAGGTCAAAAGTCTCAATTCTTTTTGTCAACTATAGATATATCATAGCACTTTGTTTAGCCATGTTGCAATCATAATTTAATGTTGTTCCTTCAACGGTTGAAAGAAGATTTTCTACCCATCCAATCGAGTTTTGAACCAAACACGAAAATAGCTCTACTTTGAAGGCGCGTTTTAAAAATGTGGCACCTGTCTGAAACTGCTGAACTACATGTATAGAAAGTATAAATGACCCTTAATTCAAAACAAAAATAAAATTTGTCTGCCCACCAGGTTTTAAAAACTAACCACCGCTTAAAGTTGAGGAAATTTTGAAAATATCCAGTGAGTAACTAACATACTAGCCTTCGTAAAGTGGTCCGATAAATTCACGTAAATCTCTTACCTGGCTTCAAGATTAAAGTTTTGGTCCTTTGTAGCGAGCTTTAAAACCTGGGTAACATTAAAACTGCCAGCTTTTCCATCCAGCCGTAGGTTTGTGTACAAGGTACATTATACTTTCCTCATCTGTGTCGAGCGTGACGGTAACATATTTCGATGTTCTTTGTATTACTGACCACTGTTTCCCTCGAAGCCAGTTTAATCATGTAGAGTCCACTTGAAAGGTTTGTAGAAGCACTCTTTTGGGCAACTCTTGGCACTTATACATGTATGAACAGTAAACGGTGATCCGCGGTTCCACTGAGGAAGGTTTGAGGAATGCCACGGCCATTTTGTGTTTACAACAGGTGTTTTAGTTCCCAACCTCCCCGTGAGTGTCACACCATTGATGTAATCGACAAGTTTGCAATGGATGCGAAATGTTCGTTCGTTCGCAAAGTCTTTGATTGCTACATATAATGAAGCAATGGACAATCTATCAGTGCAAACTAAGATCGGAAATGTTAGTCTGTTTTAAAGTCTACTTGGGATGAGGCTACAGAAGATGAAAAAGTAAACCGTTACCCAATGAAAAAACTCCAACAGCTGCACGTACCTTATGAAAGCATATCCGCTTGGCAAATAAAGAAAGCAAGAACTCATGCTCGAGAATGTGGACCTGGTTTATCGGTGGAAAAGTCTTCATCTTATCGTGTTCGACTAGATACAACTTTGGTAGACCACTTTATTGATTTTATAAATCGTCCATACTTCTACCAAGACGTTGCTTTTGGACCCGAAAATTGAAGCTGAACAATGGCCAAGAAGTACTCATGCCAAATGTAATTCGAACAGTTACTCGCTCAACTATGATTGGTCTCCCGTCTTGCTGCTTCGCGACGCAAAGAACAGGGCTTACTTGTCTTTGGAAACAGAAGAAGATGTAGAATGCCTTGTAAAAGATACAGAGCGACAGCCATTACTTGACGAAATAGCGGATGAAGTAGGGGCTAGGACTGAAGCATCCATTACTTTTGACGTGTACGACCTTTGTGAATATTATCACCAGGACAAATTATCGGCTTTTAATGTTCAAATGCTTACAAACATTCTCTCGCATCTTGAAGTACCATTCAAGTCAAAGATAAGAAGAGTATTTTAATCAGCAAACTCAGGGAAGTTATCGGAGCGTGCAAATGCGATGCCACACTTTACGACTAGACAGTTACTTATTTCGTCTGTATTAAAATATTACTAGTTAATTCTAAACATTACGGTCAAGGAAACAAGGAGTAAAATTGGCAAATCGGTCTGAATAGGAATGTTTCCTATAATCGAAAGCGTGGAAAGAGAGCTAACCTTCTAAGGAATAGATGGAACAATAGCAATATTTAACATATAGCGTCCGTCGCTTGAGATGCAATAAGTGATTCTTTTCATAATAATCGACCTCGGTCTTGTTCAAAATGGTCTCGTAAAAGGTTGAAGTTCTTTTTTGACATAAAACAAACAAAAAAAATTGTTGTTGTTACTGCTACTGCTGCTTTTCTTTCGTTCTTTTCTTTTCTTTCTTTTTTTTTCCCGTTCAGCTGCACCGTTCTCTTCAAATGTTTTTGGTAATCTTCTAGTCTCCAAGCGTCAAACTCCCAAGGAGACTGGGAACGAATAAGCCTGTTGTAAACACAAGATGTCCGATGGCTGAGATGTTAATCAGTCCTTTCTTGGATCATTTTTCTTTAACTCATTCCTCATATGCGCTGCAGGAAATACATGTAGTCCTACTCATGCATCAGAAAATAAGGAATGTACATCATCAAACGGTTTTAATCACATCCTCATCGGCAATGAAACAATCACGTTACGATGTTGCGATGTGACAGTCTCGCTCGATTTCGATACAGAGGCGACGAGTAACCTAAATACCCAGAATATAAACCTTCAGCTGGAGGAATAAACCACCAGAATCCATATCACCTGGGACTCAAGGATCACTGCAGAGGCCACAATGATCATCTTGAAGCCAGGTAAGAGATTATAGTAAGAGAATTTATCGGAGCACTTTACGAAGGCTGGTATGTTACTCACTGGAATATTTTCAAAATTTCGTCAACTTTAAGCGGTGGTTAGTTTCTAAAACCTAGCGGGCAGACAAATTTTATTTTTGTTTTGAATTAAGGATCATTTATACTTTCTATTCATGTGGTTCAGCAGTTTCAAACAGGTGCCACATTTTTAAAACGCGCCTTCAAAGTAGAGCTATTTTCGTGTTTGGTTCAAAACTCGATTGGATGGGTAGAAAATCTTCTTTCAACCGTTGAAGGAACAACATTAAATTGTGATTGCAACATGGCTAAACAAAGTGCTATGATATATCTATAGTTGACAAGAAGAATTGGGACTTTTGACCTAATATTATTTTTTTAAGAGCGCCGGCAACATGTGCTATTTTTCCAGTTTCGGCAGGCACGCAACTTGTGTCTAGCGGACCGAACTTCAATCAATCCTAGAAAAATTCAGTTAGGATTTTTCATCAAATAAAACTCATTTTAGTGATTGTCTAGGTGAGGGCTTCGAAATCCCAGCTTATTAAGAAAATCGAATTTTGGAAGCAAAATCAGTGGTCGGGTTTTACAGAGACAGCCTCTTAAATATCGTGCAAATCGCCGCAACGATTTTGATTTTTGCAGTAGCTACAGTGACCTGACAAAAACGTAGCGATCTCGATCAAGCGCGTCTCTCGCGAGAGACAGAACTGAAGCCAAGAAATGACGTGCTGATGACATAGAAGCAAATAGCTTACCTCTGGATAACTTTGATTGGCCAGGCCAGATAAAAGTCGACCAATTGTATACACGACATGAACGTCGACATAATTATCTCATAAGTATTTACTTAGAGAAGTTCTTGGTTCAACTCTCAAGCCATTCTCTCACTCAAGGTACAACAAGAGACGTAAATGGTTAGTTTCTCAATAACTATACAGGGATTGCATAAACACAGTCTTACTTGATTTCACATAGCCAATCGCGGATACTTTTGTGCTCTTTTTACTGCTCAAAGTACCCCCAAATAGAATCGTCTCAAAATTGTTTACTTTTTTATTTTTTTTGTTTATTTTTCAATTTTTTTGAGAAAATAAAGTACTTTATTGGTTTCCTGCACTATTTGTAAAATTTTACAACAACTATCAAATATCACCTAACATTAACATTTCTCGTTTGTATAATTTAGCTAATTACTTGTAAGGTTTTGCGAGGGGCATTTCTTCGTATCTAATGACTAAAGCTTTCTATTCTGTATTGAAGTAAAACTTTATTAACAAAGACAGAAAAAGGTGAATAGCTTGGTCATGCATCTCACTGGTGTATATGTAATACTTCATAAATAGTAATTAAATTTCTTTAATATTTCCTTTTCATATGGGCCTGATATGATACCAAAAAGTTTTTCTTCAGTTGTTGGAGCAAATTTTGAGTTGTTGGCCGTGTCAACAATTACATTGTTTACGAAAATCTTTACAAACCGACAGTTTAGAAAAGTGTGCTCAATTGAATCTTTCTCACCACAATAGAGACAATCATCATCCGCTTTAATACCATATCGATGAAGCTCCTTTTTTGTAACTACAATCCTATGAATTAATTTAAACTGGAATTCTTTCAATTTTGTTTCCTTGCAGATGTTTTTTAGGGAGGTAAAAATTTTTTCCAGGCATTCTCATCTAGTCTTGTTATGTGGTTTCAATTCATTGGACCAGTCTGGTGGACCGTGTGAATTTTCCGGTTTAGTAAAGCGTAGAAGTCTCTAGTTTTAGTATTATCTAGATGTATTTGCGTGGAGTCGTCTAATTGAAACATAAAGTTATTTCTAGTATATGTAAATTGTTTACTTTGAGTGAAAAGGTTTGCTTAGAAACCCATTTTTGTCGCTTCTTTGTATTTAAAAAACTGAACTGAACCTGATTTTGTTTGGTAAAATAGAAGAATGCTAGTATGTAAAGAATAGTTACAAGGAAAACCACCTTGGTAAGCGCATTTTATGATGTGGCAACCTGGTCCAAGATGAAAAGGAGAATTCTATTTGATTCCCTGTGTGGTCCAGATGTTGCAATATTTGCCGCTAAGCTGGACCATACATGACGTACTTTCGTCCAGTAGCTTTATCTAAACATTGCACAGGAGGAAACAGTTTGTTGTAAAGTAGAAATCATATTTAGCAAGCAATTAAAGTTAAACTTTTACGAAAGACGGTCCTGAAAAAACGAAAAAAATTACGAAGACTGGACGAAGGTTTATAGAGTTATCTCTAACTCCCCCCCCCCCCTCCCCCCATATTCTTAAAATAAACCCTCTAAGTTGATAGAACTACAGACGATTTAGAAATTGTTCGAAAAACTCCTCTTTCAAAAATGTTCTGTAAGTCTTTGCTGCAATCAAATACGGCACGTTTCGCAAAACCAAAAGTCCTTAGTCAACGCAAAACAAAATTCGTGAGAGATTGTACCGTCCGCTTCTATTTTATCGAGTAATAAGAAAAGAACGCCCAGCAATCAGACAAAACAACCAGTGCTACTTCCAGCAAATGTTTCGACAGTAAAGCCATTGTATATTCCACGGGTTTACACCCACACTTTCCATCGTGCGTCGCCCGTATGTCACATTACTCGGACTTAATCCTCTTCTCTCCGTCCGAAGCATAGGACGTCCACTGCAGCTTTCTATCTAGCCTGGTTTTGTGCAACCCGTTTTAGTTGATTCCATGACATCCCCATGTCCTCATGCTCCTGCTGTATAGTCCGCCTCAATAACGTCTTTGGTCTGCCTTTTCGTTTAGCTCCCTGAGAGTTCCACTCAGGGTTCCTCAGAGTGTGGCCGATCCATCTCAATCTCCATCTCCATCTCCGTATGGTAAACTCGATGTTTTTCTTCTTGGTGCGCTGCCACAACTCCCCATTCGAGATCATCCTTGGCCACCACACCCTTAGGATGTACAGAAGCTTATGACGAGGGTTTGCAGTGGGGCTATGATCGTCTTTGTAAG
>JAHPZR010026374.1:25000-27500 GCA_019787425.1 Platygyra sinensis
TCGGCTGTCCCAGTCGGGCCTTTTACTCTGTGTGAGCGTGGAAGCCTTTTTGCCGCACAAGTTTTTCGCTGGGGGCTCCACAGTCGACAGATTTCTGTTTTTATCAACAATATCTTCTACTTCGTCGGATTCTGAAATGAGCTTTGACTCAGAAGACTCCGAAATTTATTATATCGCTGAAGAGAATGACGACTCGCACTTGTAAACAAAGCAAAGTGAATAGTTAAATGATGACGGCCGAGCTGATTTATATGCTGACAACTCTCTGGCCAACGAAGAATGGATAGACAAAATGAGGTGGATGCTGACAAAGAACTCGAACGAGCTCTGATGGACAGACCCGAAGGCAATGATATGTAGAAGTCAAAGAGACTGTAGCGTGTGGTGCGTATATTTACTAAATTCGCGCATTCTTCGATCTCGCATTAACATACTTTCGTATAAATAAAAGTCAAGTCCGTTAACTTTCTCAAATTATTTTAACTTCACTCGTTCAACGTAGACCAAAATGATTATCCCATGACACAATGTTTGTGTTCTTTTCCTGCGAGTGTGGAAATTGTAGCGTCGCTTCCCTTCAAAACATCAGCGAATGTTATTGTTGTTATTATTATATTAGAGTGAGTTAGAAGGTTGTCAAGACTCAAAGAAGAGTGATCTGTTCTTGAAGATATTGGTGCTGATGTTACCTTAAAGTGTGTTACTGAATATCCAGGAATTAAACCTGTATGGCTTCAGAAATGGAGTTTTAAGATTAGTAGTGGGCAAATACAAAACTATCTGTCGGCTGTGCCGACTGACTGCTGTTGTTTCTCAGATCAGATGCAACAACGGCTTCATGAATCGATGGACGGTTATTCCAAATTCGTCTCGCTTAAGTCACTGAGTCAGCAAAATCCCTTCCTCTCTCTGAAAATCCAGGCATCGAGCGAGATCATCTGGTTTGAAATACTCTATGGAACAGATCACCGAACTCTTAGACGGCTATCACTTTGCACGAATCGAGCCATCACTTTGTACGTTTCTTCTCTTCAGGACATCTCTCAATAAAACGTATGGCATAAAGCGGAGTACCTCCTGTAAGTTTGTTGTGTTGCTACATCACACTACAGCGCACCTGGCTAGCATTTTTTTCGAACAACTTTTCCAGCCTTTCCCACAGAAACAAGTAAATATGCGAATCTCAGAATCATCGTGTTCTCGATCTGACGTCACATCCGGCCCTCGACCCATTCTCCGTTAAACTCGGTCGTGGACCAAAATGGCGGCAATTTCACGTACTTTGACGATCGAGCCATAGAAAATCAAAGATTTAACCAAATCGAAAAATTTTTGCGGCTAGTTACTCCACAAAATAAGCTTTATTGTTTTAGCGAAAAAAAGTTTTTGGGGTTAGGTGCACTTTAACTTCAGCCACAACCTTACTTTCATAGCGCTCTATAAATCTAATCTTGCTATTATTATTATTAAAAAACCAGATCTTCCGAGAGCATCATGATTTTTAAGTCACCCAAAACCTTATTGTGATAAGCTGATACTGTCTATTTTTCTCCACGCACGATGTATGCTTCTGTCTTATAAGCCTGAGTTATGTTATTCTCTCTTAGATCGAGATCACAGCCAGTTTGACTCTGTCAAGCAATCCAGATTCATGTATTCGTGATCTGATCTACATTTGTTTGATGCACAGAATATAAAGGGGAGAAAGACTGCTAAGAATGGCTAAAAGCAGTGTAATTATCATAAAAGAGTTACCTTGGAGTTTGCTTAGGCGTGTTAAGGCCGCGATTCGTATCCTAAGCTCGTCGTCTGATGAAGAGCCTCTGTTTCAACCAACCAACGAAAGAGAAAAAGGTCAATTCGTTTCTATTTATATACATGAGACTTACAGGTACTTAATCAAATAATCAAACTAACAGGTACTTACAACTTACAATATACAAATAGAGGATCGTGAAAGTTTGTTGTGGTTTCACGGACCCAACCGGAACTATTTTTAAAGAAAAAGCCGGCTGTCGTATTTTGGTCAATAATCGACCATGGGAGTTGATTTAATCTTAATTTTGTGATTCTTCTATTGTAAAAGCCCCTTTTGGGGATTCTGTTCTTAAGTCATTTATGGTAATATCTGCATACGAGCCACGTGGCCCATCACGCCGGTTTCTGTAGAATAAAGCGAATCTAGTCCCCGCCCCCCCCCCTCCCCCGTCCCCTGGATGGGATGTTAGTCCATCGCATGGTTCCCCAGCTTTAAATTCCCCGTTACCCATTTATACACCTGGGTGGAGAGAGGCACTGCGAGAGTAAAGTGTCCTGCCCAAGAAAACAGCACAATGTCCCCTGGCCAGGTCTCGAACCAGGACCGCTCAGTCGATCCAGAGTCGAGCGTACAACGCACGAGGCCACCGCGCACACATGAGTTCATGTATGACGTGTATTTATTTTAAAAGTTCCAACGGTCGTCAGAAATCGAGACTGGTAAGAGTTAAGTGTACTTCAA
>JAHPZR010026374.1:32500-37500 GCA_019787425.1 Platygyra sinensis
TATTTGTAAAATAATCGTAAAAATGCAACTTCGCTTTCACGGTAATTTTCGTATTAAAATGTATATCAAAATCTGCCACTATCAAAAATTATAAAATGAGTTGGAAAGAAAAAATATTAAGTAGCATCAGTAATCGTATTACATTGTAAGTAGTGTAATTGTTGGTATTGTCAGTTAAATAAGTAATTGTATTGTTTTAGAGTAATTTAGGCAAATTGTAGTATCCTAAGTAGCATGTATAATTGCATCGCTTTGTTAAGTAGTGTAAGTAGTTGTATTTCCGTACAAATAGTTATCTCTGCTGTAATTTGTAGTTGCATTATTGTTGTAAATTGGGCTAGCAAACGTAAAAAAGAAAATAAAAAACTGAATAAAAAAAAATACTGAATTAGTTTTGCAAGTTGTGATTACATATTACCGAAGCAGTTTTCCTCCCAGGTTTCCTCTTTTACAAACACTTAACTCTTTCCAGTTTCGATTTAACGAGATTTACTCTGAGCATCCAACGTTTTGTGGTTGAAATTGTTTAAAATTGTTTAAAATCACAAGCTTTCGAATGTCAGTCTGCAATCTTTGACAAATATTTAGTTGTTTTCCAAAAATTGACGACTGCCTGGCAATCGAAAACTTGTAATTTTAAACTACTTAACCAAAGAACGCTCCCTTATAATGTTTAATCGTCCATATTTTTTGCAGAGTGTTCGCTTTCCGAGTTAGCTTTAATTTTCGATAAAAAATGCACCCATGGCATGTCTGTTATTTTTTCCGATAAAATTAAGGACATAGTCATGAGATATCTGGAGGAAACCGATATGTCAAGCGCACTTTATCAATGAACATTCAAATAAATGTTTGCTAAAACACTGCCAATGCACATCGGTTAATGGTTTGGAAGAGCCCTTGAACTGAGCAAAGCAATTTGTATTATCAAAGGTAGCTTGTAAATCACACTTACTTTTCTAGACCCATCGAAACGTCGGCATCGTCAGATTCGCCACTACCAGCGCTGGATTTTCCTTTATCCCTCCTCATTTCTAATACAGAACCATGTGTGATCCCATACTCTAATACACAAAAGAAGACAAAAAGTAACTGTTAAATCTTCTGTTTTTGCTCTCTCTCCCTCTCTTTCTCTCTCTCTAGCTTTTACTCAGTTACTTTTTCTTGCCTATAATCTTGATTACCGTTTACAGAATATTTTATGGTAGTGCGTTGAGTATATTTCTTTTTTGTTTTGTTTTTTTTTAATTCTAATGTTTCCAAGGGAGTATCAGTTGTACCTTGCAGTGGAGCTTTGTCTTGATCTGGATCAAAGACTCTCTCTTGCATCGCAAATGTAACTTTCTCTGACTCTGTTCTCTTGCCCCCCGTTTGCAACTTTTTTACCAAATCCTTGAATGTCCCATGGGGATTACATCTCACACTGACATGTAAAGTTGGCGGTAGATTCGGAAAGTAAACTTGAATTGTAATGAAGATTATGTTCACTTTTAGCTCCAACTTTGACCCAGAGACAATACCAAGGCTTGTTAAGGTTCCTTCATCTTTGGTAGGACGCATTTGCCTTCCATTGAAGTAGAGAATCGCTTCTTGGTTTTCCTGAAGGGATCTGCACGAAGGTATTTCTTCCAGGAGCGCTTTCAGACTTTTTTCTTTATCTATTTTTATGGTATGTAAGACGCCATTTTCATTTGCTACTGTGATATGAATATACTCTGGCATAATGAGTATTAACGTCGGTTGTGGACTACATATGAGTCCGCGAGGAAGGCCTCTTCTTGGTGCGTCTGATAGACGGTCTCTACCATGGTACAGCTTTTGGTCCCTTAAGGGAACTTTTAACTTCCTTTCTATTTGTTCCATTACATCGTGCATCTTTGCTCTTCCTGGATGTACCTTCAGGGAGAAATTTGTCTCTGTTGATGTCTCGATTATAATCTCAAGTTCGGTATCAATAAGCCTTAGATTTCTTGTAGATAAAGCCCTGTTAAAAATAACAAAAAAAAAACAAGAAATAATAAATACCACTAAATAGAAACAAAATGATGGATTTCAATTAGTTTTGCTCGTGTCTTTTACAGACAATTCTTTTAGTAATGGCGAGCACAATCCTCAGAGATCCAGGGACAGTTAGTTGGGGTGGGACGAAGTAAACCTGGCTATAAAATGAAGTTCTTCTAACCAAGTTTGTCACCCATTGAGAGATACCAGTTCTAAAACAGCACATTACCTCCTGCATGTCATAGGATTTTCACCTCAGTACCCCAAAAGGTTCCGAAAAAGCTCTCGCTACCTTTTGATGCTGAACACCCTAGGCTAAGAGGTAACGAAACCGCTGTACCCCTCAAGGGTACGAGTACCCGTCCTTTTAATACAGTGACAGTCCACCTGGACTCTTCCCCCTTACTTGTAAACTTCCAGTCGCTTCAATTTTGCCGGGTTTACTTCTTTCCACCCCAACTTCAGGATGGGTCAGTGTGCACCGTACTATGTCTACTTGAACTAACTAGATGAATTTGACAAGATTCCGCCATTGCAAGACTTCGAAAGACTTTGAATTAGGGTAATTCCCTTAAATAAAACTGACGATAGATTTTCGTTCAAACTTTACCCACTGAATATTTATCATATGAGAACTTCAATTTTGAAATAAAAAAGGGGGGTGCCCATACTCATTAAAGAGCACTGATGCATTGAAAATGACCCATTTTGGCATTATTTAATGCTTATTACAAGAACGCATTCCCAGTAATAATTGTAAATTTTTGTGGCCGAGACTTATGAGAACACGCATTAAACTGGAGTCAATACATTGTGTCGGACACAAATAAACTTTTTAAGTTCGATTTAGACAGAAAGCTGACTTCTTGATTAAAATTTCAACCAAATTTCTTGACATGGTTACCATACGGCAAAATAGAAAAGACCGCAGTTTACCTGCTCTTTTCGTTACTTATTCAATTTTCAGCGATAGAAATCAGATTAGTCTCTCCTCAAGCAAAGTTAAAGATAAGTTGATTAAAATGACTGGAAAAAAAGTTGGGGTGCCCATGCTCGTTGGTGAGCTATAGCCATTCCCCAACTGACAGAGCTCAATATCAAGACAAATCCGCCATGTTTTCAATATGCGCGTGCACGAGGGCGTGCTAAATGACGCCATAAATTATGCGCAGAAAGGATGCGCAGTGCGAATGTGAGGAATGACCTTAAGGAGGCTCGAAAGGGTTTTTCGTTGCTATATTGTTTGTGAAACGATGGAAGATTACAAAGAAGGATGTTTAATGGTGTGGGCAAACTATATGTCTCCTTGCAACTCTATTGTTGGGCTATACTTCAAGGGTGCTTTTGACGTCATATCAGTTACCATGGCAACGCACGAGGTCCACAAAAGCGTCCTCTAAATTTCAGTTTTGGTAAATTATCTGAGAAACTAATTCGGTGACCTATCATTTTTATTTCTTTGTTGGAAAGTCCCCTAAATTCTTTAACTTTTCAGACAGTATGGAAAAATTTTATCTAGTAGAATTAAATATATTTAAAGAAAACGCGTTTTATGGCTTACAGAAAATTCCACTAGATAATTTTCCCCGAAACTTTTATATCTGAAGTGCCATCGCGAATGGTGCGTGTATGCAAAAAATCAAGATAGGTCACCGAGCGAACTTTCGAGCTAAAAACAAATGTTTTCCGCAGATTTTATTTCCGGTTCGCGCGATTTTACGCAGCATTAACTTCCGGTGTGCTGATTTTAATACTGATTCAGCTGACGCGTGCATCTTAGTTATGGCGTGTATAGATTGCGCGCGCGCGTGCACCTAAAAACCCTTTCGAGCCTCCTTAAGGAGGCTCGAAAGGGTTTTTAGCTGTACGCGCGCGCGCAATCTACACACGCCATAACTAAGATGCACGCGTCAGCTGAATCAGTATTAAAATCAGCACACCGGAAGTTAATGCTGCGTAAGATCGCGCGAACCGGAAATAAAATCTGCGGAAAACATTTGTTTTTAGCTCGAAAGTTTGCTCGGTGACCTATCTTGATTTTTTGCATGCACGCACCATTCACGATGGCACTTCAGATATAAAAGTTTCGGGGAAAATTATCTAGTGGAATTTTCTGTAAGCATAAAACGCGTTTTCTTTAAATATATTTAATTCTACTAGATAAATTTTTTCCATACTGTCTGAAAAGTTAAAGAATTTAGGGAACTTTTCAACAAAGAAATAAAAATGGTAGGTCACCGAATTAGTTTCTCAGATAATTTACAAAAGCTGAAATTTAGAGGACGCTTTTGAAGACCTTGTGCGTTGCCATGGTAACTGATATGACGTCACAAGCACCCTTAAAGTATAGCCCAACAATAGAGCTGCAAGGAGACATATAGTTTGCCCACACCATTAAACATCCTTCTTTGTAATCTTCCATCGTTTCACAAACAATATAGCAACGAAAAACCCTTTCGAGCCTCCTTAAATACATTCAATTTTGCAAAACCATTTAAAGAAAACGAATCTAAAAGTAATCCATGAATGTTGCGCCGCGTAGCACTTTGAACACAAATGGTAGAACAGAGAATTAACTCTGAAGTGTAAATTAAAGTGCAATGTGAAACCCATGTCGTCCCCGACTTTTCTCTGTCCGACCTCGTAACTCAGTCGGCAGAGTAACGGTAGATCTAATCCGGAGGTCATGGGTTCGATTCCCACGGAGGCCAAAATAATTTTTTCTTCCCTAATTCCCTTTACTAGGGCTAACGCCCAGTTGGTCTTTCATGGGTTTCACATAGCACTTTGATTTACACTTCAGAGTTAATTCTCTGTTTTACTAAAAGTAACCTATGTTTCAGTAGCCGGCACCTAAAACCTACACGTGGGCAGTGTTTGTACTTACCTCACGGAATGGGAGTCTAATAAAACGTTGTCATCTGAACAAAGCACTTGATCCGGGTCTTCAGTCTCATTCAATTGGTGTTGTATTTCACGTTTCAGATCACCAACTGACG
>JAHPZR010026374.1:42500-47500 GCA_019787425.1 Platygyra sinensis
ATGTTAACATGCTCTTTCATGTGGTTGTGTCAGCTTATCGATTGGTTAAAATTTGAAACTCGCCCCTGTCCCCTGCTGAATTTCGGAAAGGCACAAAAAAAATAACTCTTGCACGCCTTGCGTGCCTATGTTCAATAACTAGCCATCGTGTTATTTGCGAACTGTTGAAGTTAATATTACTTAGAAATTCCAGATTTTACCGGTACAATTTATATTTTTCATCCACACAACTTGAAAATCACACGGAGGAAGATTATACTTGATCAAATCCTTCGCAGTTTTGGGCTATTTTAGAAAGCAATGAAAATGTAATGAAGCTTAGTGCTGCACGCCGAGCTGAAAGCTGGTTTATATCCGATCGGTAAAGCGGTTGTTACTGTTACCGACGATCCTGAGTTCTGTATGTGAACAACCCAGCTCCGCATTGACGTAATGTACCACTCAATTCCAAAACCGCCCATGCCCCCCGGGCAATCCCCGGGTATTTGCCTCGCGTTAAGCTCCGTACAGTGAAGAATTTTACCCAAAATGAGGCCTGCCCGGTGGGGCATTTGACTTTCCTGTCAAAACCTCTGTCAGCGGTCGGAAACAAAAGGATTTCGCAATTCTTTGATTCAGCACGTGAGCCGTGTTCACGGGTCATTGCTCTTGTCGATTCCACGTGGGTTTTATTTTCTGTTGTTGTCGTTTTACATAGTTATATCGTGGAATATGACTTTGTTTAAAGTGTGGAGCAAAGACAAGCTGAACAAGAAATTCGTAGTGGTTGAAAATTTTGCAGAAATTGTTTCCAAAGGTAAGCGATTCTGTTTATATGACCTCTTATATTCGTTTATTCATGAATGCATGACGTGACAGAATGCTGCATGCCACGAGTAATCTCGCAGACCCGGGGGGGGGGGGTACTCGCTATAATGGCCTATACGGGGAGGCTTCGCACGAAAGGGGTACTTTTTTAAGGCTTTAGGTATATAAAAGGGTAGGGATTTCACAAGTTGAGGTATATAAAAGGGTAATGAAATCGGTTGTTTCACAACAAGAAGTGAATGAATAACACATGTCGTTTGCTTAACATTTCTCCTGGTAATGCTTGATATTTTCCCGTGATATTGTTCATTAACTTCATTTCAAGAGCTGAGAAAGGAGGTGCATAGTTATAAAGTAGGTTTGTGAAAGGGGTACCTTTTCTCAATAAAAGGTATATAAAAGGTGTACCTTTTCTGCCAAAATGGTGAAAAAAGCGTGAGGGGTTGGACCTTGAGGCGGAGCCTCCCCGTATTAAACTTTGTTAAGTACCCCCCCCCCCCCCCCCCGGACTCGCAGATTGATATTCATACCTGTATATTTAAAGCTTCTCTTTCTTTTCACGACTTTTGGCGATCGTCTTTGTTTACATATATTATTCGTTGGATGAGATGTTTTCATAAGTAAATGTATGCCGTAAAACAACCACGACTTTTCTGTTCTGGTCGATTGTTTATTACAGAATATGTACATTTCAACAAACCGTTTTACCCTTGCAAAAAAGTTTTGCACAGTTGCTTTAACATGCCTGGAGGGTGGGGGATTTGACCCACTTTGAAGCTCTAACGGGTGGGGCATTTGACCGTCTAAACTGGCAACACAGCGGGGAATTTGACCAAAAGTTTTCAAAAAAGTCAAATGCCCCGAGGTTTGCCCGGGGGGGATGGGCGGATTTGGAATTGACCGGTACATTACATCCTCCTTCCGTTCTGGAGCATTTTGTATCTTTTAGGTAAGCTAACCTTTCAACTTGCACGATGTTATCGTGCACTATTCCAGTGAATAGTCTCGTAGCTGAGCGACTGCATCGACGACATTATTTCCCGGCGTCACACAGTTCTATATTTCTGCGACCTTTTTACCTCATATTTAGAAGATACAGACATTTGGCCGCTTATTTTATAGTTCTTTAATATGTTATCATGCACCAGGGTTTGTACACTGATTTATGAATCAATGATATTTTCTTACCATAGGCATGTGTGTTTTTCACGTGTATCTTATACTGCGTCCCACTCTTCATTTCCACAAACTCGCCTTCAGGAGTCTTGAAATGGTTGCCACCTAATATTCCCACAATGTAGCCTTGGTAAGCCAGAAAATCTACATATCGAGTGGACTCTGGTCCAACGTGTCTGATCCGACCAGATGTCGAGCTTCCCTGAATCCCCTGTCCCGTCTGTGTTCCTGAAGATGCCGCTACAAACCCATTGAGAGGCTTGTGTTTGTTGCGACCTCGCTTAAGAAGTGTCAAAGTTCTTGTTAATTTTTTAATCAGCTGATCCTTGAATTTTGATCGACCCATGTTCCCATCAGATGATGTAAAACCTACAGCAGCAAGATTATGGCTTATTTGTGGAGCAGCTGTTTCATGACCACTTGCCATACCGACTGTAGAACCTTCAGCAAGATCAAGCAACTGTTCAAGTAGGGATGCTTCCACCTGTTCCGGGGCTGTCGATTTAAAGTGGAAAATAAGTTTTTAAAAAAAAAAAATTAAAGGACTTAAGGACTTGATTTATAGAACTTAATAAAGGACGGCAAATCGAAATCTTGGCCACTGGCTTTTTTTTAGCAGCGTGCAGATAAACAAGATCAGGATCATAGATTTTCTCTGACATAGTATAATTTTCTGTTCAGTTCCTTGACATAATTAAACAGTCAGGTAGTTTTACAGCATTTTATAGCCGGTATTGTTGCTCTTCGAAGGCCTTCAACATCTTCAAATAATCTAATTATTTTTCTCAAAAAGACTTCTATTCCAACGAACCTGTTTATTTTGATTATGTACATTCTTCTGTTCTTTGTCAAATTTGTCTATTCTTTTGTTTTCCTCCAACACATTAAATTCTGATGTAGTTTCACACCTGCTTTTGTTTATATAACGTTGTTGAAGGCCGTTGAACTGGCAGAATTTACACTGATTTGGTAATGGTGACATGTCGTCGCCGAAACGTGATGTTTTTATCTCGCCACTGTTAATCTTGAGGGAAATGCTTTTCAAAATCTCTCGTCATTTCAGTTTTACATGGAATAATAAAAACGATTTATTCGTCTTAAGTAATATACAGCATGAAAAATGCTGACTAACCCATTCCTCTTAAATGTCTTTCGTATTGTGTACCATCTTGTCGTGATGCAGTCACGTCATCAGTAAGAGTGGGGTCATCCTCAATGCCGTCTGGTACTGGGTCATGCTGCCATGCCATCTTATCACAAGTAAATGGTCCTTTTGAGAGAGTTGAAACAAATAAACAAGTCAGGAGTTAATAGCAAAAGATGTTCAATAGATTAGTTTTATTACTATACTGTTTTATTCAATAATTCTACTTTTCAAAAGTAGAAATTATAGACATTTTACCATCAAGCTCTAACAAAACAGTAGTGGTAAACTGCATACAGTATACTCATTATTAATTGACATGTTAACATGTCAATTAACCCCAGATCAGTGCAATTTCATCAGACTGAGTGCAGAAAACTGAAATTGAGTGTAAAACGGCGGAATTGGAAATGATTGACAACCCGGGCAAAATCGAGCTATGACAGACGCGATAGCGGACTATCTAATGTTAATTTAACCAATACAATCAACCCCCAAAAAACTAAGAATAAACTGAGTTATATATCTCTTCAATTTATGATTACATATGAAAATTGAATTGTCAACTGTCTTGTTCACTGAGAGGGATCTAAGCAGCATAGCTATGAAGTATAGGCACTTTGAGTGGAATAACGTTACATATAATCGAGAAAAATAGATCTCCACGACTGGTTTAGATTAAATGTTGTCTTTTGTTCTTAACGATAGGTACTTGAATTGCTTACATTGGTTAAAATAAATGCTTCGAATAAACGCCGCAATGTCGAGAGAGATTGCGGCGTTTATTCGAGGGCGGCGTTTAATGATATTTTTGCTTGTCCCTGCGGCGTTTATTCAAATACTTACGGTAGGTAAACAAGTATTCTGTCCGACAGGACGCTTTGGATTTCAGTGATAGAAAACAATGATGAATACTATCCGCCATGTTTCTGATAACCCGTTTTATCCGACCACTGAAATGATAAGCTAAGTATATTTTATCGGGCCAGTTACCTTCGGGGTCGTTGACAAAGGGGTTGCCATTTTTCGCTGAATGATTTGGAAGACGTCCATTTTCTGCATCATTCAAGCCTCCATCGAAAAATGCAACCTCTGTGAAAAGAAAAGAAATTACAGGTAGTCTTGTTAAAACGGCTAAATCTTATCTCAAAAAACGGTAAAGACCACGCCGACGACTTTCAAACTTGACAACAAAGAAGTACTAAGGATATACAGGATTAATTAAAATAACCAGTTAAGCTCGAAAAAGAACTAACATAATAGCGACGAGTGTTGTTCCAACATGCCAATTTCAAAACAATATCACGACAAATAATTTATATTGTGTACAATATACAGTTCTCAGTACAGTACCATGAATATGCGCATACTGTGTTTTAAAATAAGGTCTGGCGAATGGATACACACTAGATGAAAAGAAGTATGCTGGATTTAAGATATCTCCTATTCATGTCAGTAATTGCAGCTTCAAGAACACGTAAAAGCTATTAAAATACCAAGAAGCACCGACAAGTGATTTTTGCTCATCGAGTATTAAATATTGATTGTTGGGTCTGAAATTAAATTCCTTTACTAAGAAAGCTAACCGCCGTACGTGGCGACTGCTTACAAATAATCCGCGGGTGTTTAATTTCCATCAGGATCAAGGTCTAGCCGATCAAATCTGGAATTCAAAGTTTCTCTTCATAATTATGTAAGTTAATACATTGGCACACTTTTAATCGTGAGATCAGTAAAGGGACTGAACCTATGAAAACACGCCAAATCAAATTACGGAAACAGCTTTTAATAAAATCTTGGTCTTGTGGTTTAGGATAGAAGAAGGTTTTCAAACATTTTAACTTACCATTAATTTCACCATTCGCGGATGTTG
>JAHPZR010026375.1:0-17500 GCA_019787425.1 Platygyra sinensis
TGACCCTTGCTTGATGAAATAATAAAGCAAACAACATTCAAACACTGGAATCAGACATACAATGGGTAAGTTCCTTGTCCAATCGTCTCTTCAACATTCATACATGCATAAATAGATGTGTTTGTCCAGCACTTCCTTTGTTTACTCCACCCTAACTGTCCTTACCTTGTTGGTAACTTTCCATCATATGTTCCAGATCATCAGGATGGAAGTAGTCATAACACAATTCGTTAAGAAGCTCTTGGGGTTTGTAACCTAAGACATCCACCACTCTAAAGGACAACAAGCAAATTAAAAGTTGGCAACCCAAGGGTAGGTTTCATGAACTAGAAAAACTTGCAGGGGCTGACAAAAAGGAAAAAAAAATTAAATTATCATTTATACAACTGCATTAATTTATCTAACTACCATGTCAGCAGATAGGCAGCAAGAATGAGAATAAGAATATTTAACAAAACAGCTGGAACTGCACAGAAAACTAAAACAAATACTTAAAATGATTTTGATCACCATATGGAGCTGCTCAAACAGAATTAAAGTTGTACCTCACCTTTTTGCTTGGTACCAGAGCAAGATTAAGTTCTTCATCAGTTCAATGAGATAGAACAGTGTTCAAATGAGCGTCTTAAAACCAAAACCAAACTAATTACTTACCAATGAGTCTACTCCTGAAGCCAATCTGAACCCACAGTAAAACGAAAACCACAACCAAAGTAAATGTGTGATTACAGTCAACACTCATTTGAAAACTGCTCTATACTTAACAAATAAAGAAGCCTAAGCCGTGTATTACACTGTGATAAAACACGATGGTCATTTGAAAACACAAGGGAACTGTAGAAAACACGAGCCGCAGGCGAGTGTTTTCTACATTTGTCAAGTGTTTTCAAATGACCGGAGTGTTTTATCACAGTGCAATACACGGCTTAGGCTTCTTCATTTGCTTTAAAATATAGATTTTACACGCGCAAAACAATAAAACACGCTTTTTCTATGTGTTATACTGATAAAACATGGGTTTTTGACCAATCAGAGCGCATGCAGGGTCCTATCTATATTTTAAATGTACATATATATTTTATGATGGATCAAATGCAATTACTGGCAATCTGGTTTCATCAACACCATCCTTACCTCTGATCAACAAAAGTGAACTTGCCATCTAAACTGTGTCTGGAGACAAACTCCATCACTGGGGGATTCTCCATCAAGTCACTGCTCTGCGGCACACTTGTTGGTTGAAGTTTTCCAATAGTTACTAAACAGCTGTTTTCATTGTTTTCTGCTTCCCCTGGTACAGCAACTGCTGTGCTATTTCCAAATGACTGCCCAGGAAAAGAAGACAAAGTATAAACTACAAATGTCATCTTTTAAGATAAAAAAAAATCAATCATCTCATGTTAACAATTGAAAACAGTCAGTTGTGAAACACATTTGTTGGTTCTGCTGTATATGCACAAGTCATGGTTCCTACAGACATCACTTTTTAAAACTCCCTGACTTTTCCCTGATTTAAATACAATTTCCCTGACCAAACAGATACAAAATATCAGATATAGTACAGGTTTTTCAAAATGTTTTGAACTAGGTGGCCAACTCTGGAAAAGTAGGCGTCTGTGATAATCGAGGTCCGGCCCCTCTATTCTAGGGGGGTCTGCTCCCCCAGAAAATTTTGAAATCTAGAAGCTCGGAAATGCCATTTTCAACGTTCTAATATCTATTTCAGAGGTAAATTGTGATTTGAGTTTTTTTGAACACTCACATCCTTTTGCGTATGTATTATTGCTACAAAATTGAGTGTGAAGTTACTATGCTGTCTTAAAGATTTGCAGATAAGAAGCAACGCCGAGATTGTTTGTCACGAGTAGACTGTTATGACCAGAGTAGCCGGCGACATACAATCAAGTAGCCGGCGGAACTCTGGCAGTCGCCGGTCGCCGGCTTGTTTTGAAACCACTGATAGTAGCTGTTTCCAGCCTCCCTACACCCGTCCTTTCTAGTAAATTTTATTCACATAAGACCAACACACTCTTAAAAGTGAAGAACGATCACTTCGTGGAGTTTAAATTGACCTTGATCCCAATGTGTGGCTTCATAGCTCAGTTGCTAGAGCATCACACCGGTATTCCACGGAGGTCATGGGTTCGAGTTCCTTTTGAGGCCCTGATTTTTTCAGGCTTCTTCTTTCCAATTGCTTAAGTTGAAAAATTTACTGCAATGATCATTCATTCACTTTCATCTACCACTGCAGCTCAGATATGATTTCATATACATGTATATTCACACCAATAGACTTCTAGTGAAGCCAAATGTTTCTTTAAGCTGTCAATGAGTATGAAAACAGCGGTAATAAATTATTTCAATTTTCCCCTCACCAACTCTTCACCAGTGTCAATCCTCTAAAGATTTACAAGTGTATGAAATCCTCATGTGTGAAATTTAAAATGAATGCTGTTGAGCTATACAGGTATGCACACATTCATTGCTCTTGGTCTGCAATTTTTTGGAAGTTAAAAGTCTCTCTCTTTTCTTTGGAGGTACATGTAAACACTGGGCTTGCTAATGCTTCTGCTACACCTAGGGAAGCCAGAGAGTCCAAGATTTTGTTTATACACTTTTATTATATATATTTATTTTGAGTGATCCTACCTTGATGTAGCCAGTACAATGCACAATGGCATACTCATCGTCAAGAAGCTTTAAGCGGTTGTCCTTCCCTCTTGTCAAACTCTCTGTCTCTTCTTTTCCGCATCTCATGCGGCAGATGAAGTTTCTCCTTGAGTTTGAATACATCCGTGACAGAGCTACATGATAAACAGAACACATAGCAATATTATCAACAGACCATTCATGTTTAAGTCTATGGTCAAACAATACTAGCCATAAGGAGTCTTAGTAAGTCTAGCAGTTTGGAGTGAATGCCTCCCCCCCCCCCACTCCAACCAAGCAATGTAATATGGATTGGAATCCTGGACACAACAAAAGTGTTTTTTTTTTTTTTTTTTTTTTTTTTTTTTTGTGGGTTGCATTTGTTGTTAGTTCTTATCCACGTTCCAAGGGTTTCTCCAGTTCTCTTTTTCCTCCTGGTTCTCTGGTTTGCCTTCCTCCACAAAAACCTACATTCCAATTCGTAATCTCATCTTGATACACTAACACTTTTCTAACAATTTCATGAGAGTTTTTCTCAGTTTAGTGGATCATACATTAACAGTGCATTTACCGTTGTTTTTTTTTTCTCATGGGGATCTAATTCAAAAACAAGCTGGCAATGCAAAATAATGCAGGTGCAGTCAGCATTTGAATTGGACAAGTCTTCAAAGAGGGCTTGACACGTTCATAAAGGGCCCTGGTAAGGCATACCTTTAATTTTGTTTACATTTTACATCCCAACATTTGGAGCATGTTGAAACAAAGGAAAACACTGTGAAACTACTAGAGATAAAGGGACATACTTTCAGGAATACAGCTTACAGTGAAGCACTAAGAATCTGATTCATCATGCAATATCAATAATTTTGATGCCATCTAAAATGACAGAGGCTGACTAGGGTCCTTTAAAATAGACAGTCCGACTACAGGAGATCAGTCATTAAAAAGAAATAAGTTCTCCAGCTATTGCATGTTATATTGTTTAAAGAGGCTCAACAGGGTTTTTAGCTGCTCACGAGTGCGCAATCTACATACGTCATGACTAAGACAACTGAATGAATCAAAATTAGCACACCGGAAGTTAAATCTTGCGTAAAATTGCGCGAACTGGAAATAAAACCTGCAGAAAATATTTGTTTCTAGCTGGAAATTTTGCTTGGTGACCTATCTTGATTTTTTGCACGCACGCATCATTCAAGATGGCACTTCAAATATAAAAGTTTTGGAGACAATTATCTAGTAGAATTTCCTGTAAGCCATAAATCCCATTTTCTTTAAATATATTTAATTCTACGAGATAAATTTTTTCCATACTGTCTGAAAAGTTGAAGAATTTAGGGAACTTTCCAACAAAGAAATAAAAATGATAGGTCACCGAATTAGTTTTTCAGATAATTAACAAAAACTGAGATTTAGTGGACATTTTTCTGTGGACCTTGTGCATTGCCATGGTAACTGATATGACGTCACAAGTACCCTCAGAGTATAGCCAACAATAGAGTTGCAAGGAGACATATAGTTTGCCCACACCATTAAATATCCTTCTTTGTAGTCTTCCATCGTTTCACAAACACTGCAGCAACAAAAAACCCTTTTGAGCCTCCTTAATTATCCTGCTTGCTTTGAATGCACAGGTTGATTTAAATGTAATTAACACCATGGAAGTTGAGGTCAATACACTGTAAACCAATATCACCCTCATGTCACTTGAGACTTTCGACAAAGTGTTCTTACCTCCATGACTGTCCTTTTTCACACTTCCAGCTACAAAGAGGAAAGAAATAAAAAGATAAGAGACTTCTTTAAGGGTAAAAATAGGAAATTAAAACTCAAATCAATTGACTTTCCAATTAACATAGCTTCACTTGTTCAAAGTAAAAGAAGTTAATATGTAACAGAAGGATTTTTGTAATACGGGGGGGGGGGGGGGGTTAAAGCAATTTTTCAAAATCAATGTTTATTTATGGGACATTAATATTATCAGTGCTCTAAGCTCAAAGTTTTCAGATATCACCTTTTCTGTTGATCAGTCTTATCTACTGTTCAGGAAAGCAAAAACAGGCAAAGAAGATAAACAGACAACAGACTAGTATTGTCAAAACTGTGGCTCTTACTTTTTAGGTCAAGAACTCTTCCTGCATCTGGTGACTCAGTGGCAGAAAGCTGATCTCTTATTTTATCTGCATCATCAGGATGCACTAAGTCAAATATTTCTTGATTCATCCAAGCACTCTGTAAAAAGAAACAAAATTTCCTTACATGGAAGTAAAACCTATTTTTCCGTACAGTGATACATTGGCAATGTTCAATTTAAACATAATCTATCCTAAAACCATTTTAAGCCCCACTGAATTTAAAAACTGTTTCAAAAAGAGGACTGTGGAAGGCATAGCAGCTTCATGGTTAGTTTACTCAACATTAAGTGGTCTGGGTTCTCGTCCTTGGCTGGGAACACTGTGTTGCATTCTTAGGCAAGACGTCTTACTCGCACAGTGCCTCTCTACACCTTGATGTATGAATGAATACAGGCAAATTTAATCCTGAGGGGTAACTTGACAACTGACTAGCATCCCATCTAGGGGGGGGGGGGGGGGAGGGTGTAGAAATACCTCCAGTAGCTTAATGCTGCATGGGAACTGGAGAAGAGCTGGTTTGATGAGCCACTTGACTCTTATGCAGACTTCACTTTAAATGGAAGACTGAGTGGCCAACTACATCAGGGATGAAGAGTTAATATCCTTGGGTTGGCATTGACTAGCTCAGTTCCATTCAACCTGGCCCTGATTACAGTAAGGTAACCTAGTTAAAGCCCGCGATCCCATCAAGAAGGGGGTACTTGGTGAATGGTTAACTTTAAAAAAAACCTGACCCAGATAAGCTCAAAACTTGAGCCCACAATATGATCACATGATACTGGCCAGTAGAGCTACACTGCTACATGTACTCTTACAAGAAAGAGTACAAATACTTCTAGTAACCTTATGTCCCCAATACCTAATACACTCCAGCAAAGGGACACTGGTTTTGCAAACTGAGCATCATTTCAGGATTCCAGTTGACCCAATGCTGACTATACCTTATACCTAACTAGTATAGTATTTATAAACATTAACTGAATCTTAATATCACCTGAGGCTGGTTAAGGACTGGAGTAATCGAGTCTGAAACATAGACCACAGTTCCAGTGTTGCAATTCACGACAAACAAGAAACCATCAGCTGCCTGTGAAGAAAGATTGTTTAACAAATACGTTGGTGTCAAAGCGATTGGAAAGGACAGTAGTTTCTTTCTCTAAACAAAGACCTACATGAACCAGAAATAGATGCTGCGGTTAAGCAGACAATTAGTTAAACAGGAGTCTGACTCCCTAAAGAACAATTAAATTAAGCTGGCATCTCTAAAGTAAACAAGCATGTCTCCAAAGAGAATCACCTCTCCTTAACAGACATAATTATTGACACAAATCTTTAAAGCCATTCTACATTAGGTGAATTTTCTTGTATCTTGTCTCCCAATTTTGTTTTACATGTAACACAAGTTCCACAATAAAAATTGAACAGTGTAACACACATCTTTTGACTTAAAACATATCTTGAACATTTTCATGGATGCATCACACAAAGTAACATCATGAACTCCTCTGTTCACAAGGATCACTGCAACAAAACTATTGTGTGACATGCCCATTTCAGGAAGTGTTACATTGGGCAATGTCTTCCGTAACTTAACTTGCAACTGGGGGAAAAAATTGCATTAATGAATTGCCAGAAAAGTAGCCTAGTTAAACAAAGCCTTTTACTGTAAGTGGTCTCCCCTGAAAAATGGCTGTGGATACTCCTCTAGAGCAGACACCTCAACTATGAACCCCTCACTGAACCTGACAAACATTGCCCTCTCTTAAGAAAGAACATGTCTGAATTAACATCAGCCTTGACTTATCTCACTGTAACACTTGCGCCTTTCTGAGGAACAGTGGCATTTCTTTTCATAACAGATTGAAATTTCTGCAAAGTTAGTCTTCAGTCAGATTTGAAATGTTTCTTCCCAGCCTTAAATAAATTTATGGACAGTTTTACCTCCAATATAAGGTGCTTAAGTTCTTGATCAGACAAAAAGGAAGGCTTGTAGGCAACATCAGCACCCTGACCTAGAAAATAACAGTTCCACAATGAATTAAAAAGGTTAAGAACAGAAATTACTGAGCAACGGTTACTCGATGGTTACAGGAAAGTCCGATACCACAAGAGGACTTTTGGGTCAGCCATTATGCTACACAAGTACTGTAGTTCAAGGGGTAACAGCCTGTAAGCCAGTGCACTTGCCTCCAGATCAAGGTTATTAGTGGCATCCAAATTTTCTGAAAGACTAGCTAAGGCAAGAATTCAAGGTTAAAAAGTAACTTTCTGACAAGTGGGCATCTAAAGACAATCAGAATCTGGACACCCATCTACAGGAGTATCATTAAGGTGGGGTGGGTAAATTGACCCGCTGTGAGGTTGATTTTGCCTGCGGACTTGGTTTGATCATCTTGAGAATTGATTTTGTTGTTAAGACGTTCAGGTCAATAAGTTTGGCCTGCCTGTGAAAACGGCAGTTATTTTTCTGCTGTAAACAATAATGACATCCCTGCTAACTAGCCATATTGAGAGACTGCATCTCAGTTATTCTGGCCAGGTCTATCAGGCTTTGAAAGGTCCTGGAATGTTGTTGAAATGGTATTGACTTCTTGAATGCGCACTGTTGATCAACATTATCAGGGAACAAATGTTAAATTGCAAAGCTTGTGGTACAACATACCAGATCCTCGTAGGGACTTCATATAGTTCACAGCCATCCTAAGAACGGTGAGTTTATCCGGTTTACGGGCCAAGCCGTTACAAGATGGCACCATGTCTGATAACTCATTTATGTACGCATTCATCTTGTTTCTTCTTCTTCTCTCAATCTCACTGTGATTTTCCCTGCAAGGATAAATGAAAATAAAGGTTAATACCAGTTAGTCAGACATCTGGGAAATTACAAAAGCTATAGTGATGGTTACTGTATCTTCCTTTGAAAAAAATAACCATGCACTGTAGTGGGTGTGGCACTTGTTAATTGCAATTCATGAAAATTGTTAGACAGTGTATATTGTTTTTCTCTTTTCTTAACAGCATCTCACAAACTTACAGTTGATTACAAGACAACTTCCATTCTGAATGAGGTCCTGTACAAAACACAGTTTTTCTTAAACTGTCGTACAAAAGTGTCGATGAAAATTAGAAGCAATAATTACTCCACACTAACAATGTACGAATGGTGGATGAAGCAACTACAATTTCCAATAACATTTGGACCGTAGAAAATTGATCTAAAGATCTTTTGTAGTGGTTGTTCTCTCATGTTCCTGATCATAATAATATGACTGGAAAACACAGTTCAAAGATGGGAAGAATTCTTGCAAAGGAAACTATATGATTAGAAATCTCTCATGACACATTTAAGCGTGTCCATTCACTGTACATATCTATTCAACTTTTCTGGTGCTTGCGAAACTTGTACAGTAAAATATACGGCGATACATAATGAAATGTCCAATACAATGTCTCCAAAGGATTGTTTTGGTATATGTATATCAAAATTTCTTGTTTAAAAACTATCCCACACTTTCTTGCATATACATGTACATCAAATATTTTAATCAAAAGGTAGGTTGAAATCCTCATCAACTGTACATGCTCAATAGCTGAACTAGAGCAATAATTAATTATAGTGCAAGAGTGAGGTTATTTGGTCGTTTATTTGGCATTCTGAGTTTCATGCTCCATGCGAAGCAATCATCTGGCAACTGCCAGAAATAACAGTTGCTATCGAAGATATTTGAATATACAGAACAATACATATGCCAAGTATGTTGCGTGACGTGTCATGAGGGATTGTCACCATTAAGTAAATACAATTTTCAGTAGAAATTTTCTAGCATGTCTACAGCACAACGCAAGTTCACTTCTGTGGTTGAGATTTGACACTTTCGGTCCACAAACACAGATTACATAGATATACACTTCAAACATTTTTGTACTTATAGATCAATTTTTTTTTTGATTGCCAATATTTCAGTATGAATATGGTGAACAGTTCAACAAAGCATCATGAACTATCTCTAAAATTACATGCTGGTAATGAGAGAAAAAAACTTCATAAGGTGTCAGGTAGCTTGTTGAACTTAAATATGGACTACACATAAAAAGAAAGAATGTGACATGTGAAAAGTCATTTGTACAAACGTTTTTATATGGACCAACAAAACGCATTCAATAATCACCACACAAAGCTGGCCACCATGTCTACTACACGTCTACAGCCTAGTCTATCAGGCACGATTTGCCATTTGCAATCTGAGTAAACAAAACCTACAGAACAGTTTTTCGATGATCTTAGCAAGGGACAAAACATTTTTTCTCCGACACCAGCTTTAAATGACAATCTCACAACGTGTACAATGTATATTTTTCATGTTTAGTTTGACCTTTACTTAGAATATTTTATGTTTACATGTAAAATGTTCCGTTAAAAAACAAACATCTGGTGGAACATAAAACTGCAGATGCTTCTTCCGGGCCCTTCGAAATAAATCTACCATGGGTGATCGACGATTGTCACAAACTATAAAAACTATATTATCGATGTTTTTTTTTATATTCGTTTTTCGACTCAAACAATCATGAAAGGAGGAAACAAAACCTAGAATTTGGCATGTAGCGATCGATAAAATTAATAAACGTACGGTAATAGAATATGTACCTTGCGAACTTTTCCTTGTTATTTTCGTCTGATGTTCTGCAAATATAAAAAGAGACGTCATATTAAAATTAAATAGCATTGTATAATACACTTATCGTTGAATAGAAAACGAGAGTTTGGCGATGAATTCTCGTTATAAACGGGAGATTTGCTATTGAAAACAAACGACCTCTACTGTGTTAGAATCACGACCTTTGCAAAGCGCTTTCGGTCAAAAAAGCATCGGTGAAAGAGTGCAAATCTTCAACAAAAAGCAAACAACCACAGGAAATGTATAAACTTGGCTAATTCAATCTCAAAACAACTGTTCGACAAACGGGGTCTTTGTTTTAACCGTCCCACCTACCGAACTAACAACTTCAGTCATTACTCAACAGTAAAGTTTAACGTTTCCTGTCGAGAAAATGGTCAATTCTCCATTACCTGGGAATTTTGCTATCCCCCTTTTCGATGTCATCATCATCTGAGTCTTCCCTGTACAGTACGAAAAGCATAAATGTTTAAAGGACTTTGATACAAGCGCTTTCAACGCATTTCTATCATAAGAAAGCTCGGCTAGACAGCTATTTTGTCCCAGACCTCAGCTTGTCTGGGACAGTTGTATATATAAACTTACTCTTTGATCATGAAAGATTGGTTAGCTTTTCGCTTTCGAAGTCTACCATGCGAAGACTTGTCAGGTATTCCATCATCTGATAAACAACAAATACACAATTAATTGTCGTCTGCAACAAAAAACCGCCATAACTTCCAGGCTTCTCTATAGCACAATGTTCAGAGCAAATGTTGTTTCATTTGCAATTATCTCGTTCAGCTCCCTACCATCATCATTAAAGTCGTCCATTTTGGACGCATCGAAGTCTTCCAGTGGATCCAGTTTGATGGCTGTTAATCAACGCTACACATCAGCAATACTTTGGTGTTCCAAGCGAATGATTCGGCAGACAAACATGAAAAGGATGGAGTCCTCAAACAGTAATCATGGTGGAATCCCAGCAAATTTTCTGCAAGGTTCCTTTGGATAACGGCCGTCAAAAAATCGCCTTCAGACACGATAAGAACGTCCAGAAATACCTCTGAAATATCACTTGGAGTAAATTGAAACTCAAAGACTGAAGTCTTCCATAAAAGCAAGACAATTCTAGCTTACAACTCGCTTTGCAACGCAGTAACGGAGCAGACAATCGATACGCTTGCTGGATCGATCACAGCTTTCTCGAGCTATGGACCAATCACAAAAGCGTTCATAAATGTTTTATTCATTTTGACACCATATTGTCTCAAGAAGCCAATCAAAATGCGTCTAAGAAATGACACTGGAGGGAATAACATAAAGCGCCGTAAAAGAGCTGCGTTTTACATGTCTTTTTGATACCATTAATTTCCGAACCACCTTTTTTAACAGCAATATAAATAGGCCTGTTTAGTAACAGAACCCGTTAGCATAATAGACATAGCAAGAGCCTCTTTTAAAAATCTTGTATTTCGTTACAAAACTAGACATAAGAAGCTGTAATTAACTTCCGGTGTGATTAACGGACACAAAGCCACGAAATATTTTAAAATAGTCTAGCCTGTAGACGAACAATGGGCCAGAAAGGTACCAACCACCTTATTACGTGGCACTAACAAAGATATATTTTATTTTACGTCAAAATCGTCTTGCGATCGTCAAAAATGTACATACATGACTTGTTCGAGTGTGACCTAACCGTAACAGTTCTGGTCACGTCGACAAGATTGAGACGTGACTCTTAACACGATAATCCTTTGATGACCTTGGATACGGTAATTCATGCAGAGAAAACTATGATGTCATTTTGTGAGGAACAACGTAAGGCGATGCACTAAATTTGAAATCAAGCGACAGAATTTTTCTCACTAGCTTTAATACAAAATACATAAATAATTTGATCAAAAATAAGACACAAACAGCAGTGATAAACATATTGAACTTGTTCATTTTGACTTGACGTTTCGTATGTACTCTACATACATTTTCAAAAGTAACCGTTGAAATTTAAAACAGCTATTTATATATAACAAAGCGGGTGAGGGGACTGGAACCTAGATTAAGCAAATACTTAGCAGTAAAATATAAAATATATATAAAAAATAACAGATTAATAAAGCATCAGCCTTTCACTTCCGACGTTGACGTTGAAAGCAGGTTGAAGTTCTTGAATAAATAACGTCTCTTTTATTTTACAATGATAGTCTGTTTTGCCCTTCGCTAAAATATCAAAATGATCCCACTTGATGTTATGTCCAGTGGCCTTGACGTGGTCAGCAATGGCTGAAGCATTGTCATTTTTAGCGAGGGCCTTAAAATGTTCGGTTTTTCTATCGTGAAGCCGTCGTTTAGTTAAATAATTTATTCACATACATACATAAATAATTTATTCACATACATACATAATTTATTTGATAAAGCAGGTTATAAGTAAAATAGGCAAGACGAAAGTCCTGATGTGGACCTGCACTATTTAAATAATACGTAAATTAATTAACTATGTATAAATAAATAATGATCGTTAAAATAAATAAATAAATATTAATGACAATAAGTTATGACTAATTTTAAAAATATTGCAATGCAGAATGGTGGAAAATATTAATGACAATACATTATACTTAAGTAATATTAAAAATATTTGAAGTCTAAGGATTTGTTGGAAATACTGCAGGAAGCTTTAGTAAAACTAATAGATTTCAGAATATTCTTATTTTCCTTAAGTTTCCTCTTGAAAGTAGCTAAGTTAGAACAGTTCTTGATGTCATCAGGAAGGAGGTTCCAAGCCAAAGCGGCTCTGTGCTGAAAGGAAGATCTGCCCCCTTCTGTTCTTGGCCTAAGAATCTCAACATTTAGAGAGTTTCTAAAATTATAAGTAGTCAAGGGTTTGACTATTAAACCATTAAGGGGTTCAACGCAGTTTCCATAATAGATATTATATGTGATAACTAAAAGTCTCTTGATGTAAAATAAATTAACAGAGTTCCAATATGGAGCGTTCATGATATCGTCATTTGGGATGTTACAAGGTAAATTGTGAATAATTCTGGTAGCTCTTAATTGAATTCGATCGATATCATCCATCAAGGCTGAGGAACAAGAAACCCCAAACTGCAATACCATACAGAACACTAGGAATAATTGTTTTGTAATAAATTGTTTCTAAAATTGGTTTGGGTAAAAACTTTATCCGTTTGAAGACTGCGACTTTCTTGCTGAATGACTTACAAACATTCTTGTTGTGCTCTTGCCATGAAGGCTTATTGTCGATTGTTAACCCAAGACATTTAGATGATGATTTGTACACTAACCTAGCTGAACTTAGCCGCTACTATGATGGCTGACGAGTCGCATTTGGAATCTTTCTTTCCATTTAATCATTTAGATGATAGTTCCTTTAATTTAGCACTGTATGAGATATGTTATCCCATGGCCCTTTAAACTTCAACAGCAATCGTCTTGAAACACTATTATTTAATCCTATAGAACAACCTGAGTTATCTAACTCACTTTCCAGTTATTTAAATCCTGATTCTAATTTTATAGCTGGTGTGTCCTCAAGTAGTTATTTGGCCGAGGATAATATAAATAGTCGAGTAGCTCCTCTTAGCAACAAAATAAATATTTCTATTATGCACTTAAATGCCCGTAGTTTGCTAAAAAATCTAGACCAATTGAATTTAATGCTTGGAAGTCTCAAAAAATCTTTCTCTGTAATCGGTATTTCAGAAACGTGGCTGACAGATTGCACTGCAGAGCTGGTTAATATCACCGGATACAGTTTTATTTCAAACCATCGCAAATCCAAAACTGGTGGAGTAGGCATTTATTTACACAATGACCTCCAATACAATATTCGATACAGTACAGTATTCGATAGTACTATTATACCGTATGTCAAACGTGGCAAAGGGCCAATAAAGTTCTGTTTCGAAATTATCAGGGCTTCAGACTTAGATTCGTGTGCTATTAATCTGTTAGACTGACACCAGGTGTATACCTGGTCTAATACAGATTGTAGAGTCAAGATGATATTGTCAGTGTTTTTGCCGTTCGAAATGAAGCTAATTGTGTCATAAAAACGTAATATTTTCTTCTCTTACGAGGCCGCGCAGAAACTGGGCCTCTAATACTTCTTACTGACAGGTTTCGAGAAAGACCGGGTGGTACGGGGTGCAGATTTGAAAGTGCGGAAGTCTAATGAATCGGTGACGTTTTTCACTGGGAGCAAAATCTTTCTTCTATATGCCTTAGCATGATATCTTGAAACTTGAAGTGGATAGAGCGCTCGCCCGGTGTTCAGGAGGTCATGGGCTCGATTCCTGTCAGAGACTCTGATTTCTTCTTTGTTCTACGCTCGTGTTATGTTGATCAGTTCACTTTTCACATTCCTATCGCCATTTTGCCTGAATTTCAGCCCCCTCCTCTGCTCGTTAGGTGACCTAATTAACGAGCGGAGGAGGCGGCTGAAATTCAGGCTAATCGCCACTAAGCGTTGACAATGAGTGACCGTTCACCTTCCCCCCTACCCCTATCTTGGCTGAGAGGGAATGGGACTTGATAAGTGATCGGGCGCGTGTTGTATTTCGGCACTGGCTAAAGACAGGGCCATTTTTAAGCGAAAGGATACCTTATTTTTAGTTGTTTTTATTGTTGTTGATTTCTTGCATAGATATCTGACCCGTTTTATGAAGTCCGAGTAGGAGTGGAAATTTTCGTAGACCTCTACGTTTCTACATGAAAGTTGGTTGCCCTGAGGAAAAGGCACATCCGTAGCGACATACAGTTATTGTAGGAAATAAATCGCAGTAGGTAATATTTATGCTTTTCAGCCTTGTTTCAAGCGGTGTCATCATTAAGGACCTTAGTACATGTATACGACGGCGATGGCGAGAACGACGCCAAGTAAAAAAACGTGTTTACAGCTGTTTCGAGAAAGGTTACAAACGGAGAAAAGCTTACGCGATAATGTCGAATGTTATTATGGACAATTGTAGTTTTTACGGTTGCTTGATTGAACCTCAAGGTGTTTCAGCGTGGTGGAGGGAAACAGCACAAACACGGGTATTCGTTCTTTCTCGTCCCTTGTTGCTGAATCGCCTTGAGCCTCAATCACGCAAAGCCAAACAATTACTACCCATAATGCCAATCGACATTGTCGCGTACTTTTGCGGGACAACCTTTGTTGAAACAGCGGTATATTTTACTTTGGAATTTCGCATTTATTTGGAACTATGCAGCTAAGCTCCCTACTACCGAGTAGTATCTTTTGTGCTCTACTCTGAGGTATCTGTGAATATCCCCCAATTTTCAAAACTGCGCGCATTGCGAAAAAGATTTGAAGGATAATAAACACGATAGCCTCCATTTGGGGCAAAAAATATGCTCGAATATTTGTCCTTGGACATTATCTGTTCCTCGAAGCTCACAGTTTTCCTCGGGCTACGCTCTCGGAAAACTGTTCGCTTCTTGGAACAGATAATAATAGGGAGTTTACGAAACCACGACGGGGACGTTTATTATTATTATTATTATTATTATTATTATTATTATTATTATTATTATTACCATCGTTGTTGTTGTTGTTGTTATTATTATTATTATTATTATTATTATTATTATTATTATTATTATTATCCAGAGCACGTAAGATTTGGTCATTTCACGTTGTTGACTTGTTGCAGAGGACGACAAAGAAATGTACAAAGATTTATAACGCACGTGCACAGCTACTGTTCTTCTCATTAAACCTTTTGTTCGGTGACGTTCCCGTTGCCGTTGTCGTCGTGGTTTCGTAAACTCCCTAATGTTCGCGGTCAAATATCCTAGCATATTTTCGCGCCAAATGGAGGATACATACCTGAACTGATAGTGTATTTTGTTCTTTCTACAGTCTACGAGGTACTTTGATTTTATGAGTCGAAATTATTGTCAATTTATTAAATTGGTTAGTCTCTACGCTGAGGATATAATACTGAAAACTCCTAAAGGACTGAAGCAGTGAACGTCCGTATTCAATTCAATTTTAAGTACTCCGTTTCTTTTTACTTAACGTCTAACGTATTCATGTTGTACTTCATAGCAAATGAAAGTAGCAAGCCTAAGGTATTAACTTAAATGATGCGATATATTTCTTCATACATAAGAAAGATTTCGGAGACTATCTTGTCATACCTCGATCATTGAATGATGTACTGCTACCTCGGGCTCGAAGTCGGAAGTCGCTCCAACGTGTAGCGTCAAAATGGCTGTTTGCTCGAAAGCCGTTTAATATATGGTCCACGTGAGCGATGGCTGCAAGTGGCTGTTATTAGTTATTTTTTACTTATTTTAACTCCTTTTTAAAGGAATTTTAGGCTAAGGAGAACTGATGACACAAATTTTTGACACAGAAAATTGGAATGCTGATCGTCCATATGTGGTTGATGTTTTTGGCCAAAAAGAAGTTTTGATTTGATGCGTGCTTGGTATCATGGAGATAGATTTCTGACACTGGCGTAAGAACAACAGAAGTAAAAAAAAGCAGTATGAATACTTTTTTAATATTTTGAATTTTATAAGTTAAGAGTGCAATCTTAAAATTTTAAGTGAGGTATAGAAGATTTCAGCATTTTCCCGGTTACTGATGAGCGAAGAATTTACCCATTGGTGACTATTGGTTTTACATGTAAATAGGAAGTTTACCAAACATACCCGGCAAAGACCAGGTCCTTATTGAACTCGCTAGACAAAAAGCGAGATTTTGCTGCATTCACAGAAATGAAACTAAATTTATATTCTGGCTAAAGATTAGCTGTGGTTCTGAGACCATAATCGGGGACCGAGACCGTAAGCACGCGCTATTTCTGGTATTGGGCTTGTACCTAGCCTAGGTATGTAACGGGATAATTTAATTTTTCTGTTTTTAGAACAAATTGCGCCATCGCGTGCGATATGTGCGCGAACATGCTGCGTGGGTTTTCGCAGATGTAACGGCGGCGGGGAAAATAGCGTTCGAAATTCGCGAAATTTGTTATGCTTTTGGCCCACAACTAGTAAGTAATGTTTATTTCATGTAAAATATACACAAAAGGAAACTTCAGAAGTTATCCCTATCGAGGACGTTCCCTACATAAAATATAAAAGATCTGCTACAATATAAAATTTAAATCTGCTAAATATAAAGTTTAAAAATTATTAAGAATGCCTAAAAATTTACAAAATCCAACAATGCTTTTTGAGTTTATCACGAAAAATGCTAAAATTATGTTCGTGTACTATCTCTTTAGGAAGCGCATTTCACGGTTTGATAACTCTAACAAATAGCGAGTGCAAAAAACAATTTACTCCAGCTGGCCGTCTCTTACATGTAATTTAAATGAATGGTTTGATTTTGTCCTACTGTGGCAATTAAATTTAAAATAATCATCGCATTTGAGGCCCTTTGAGACCATGGATAGTCTTGTAGCACTCTAGCAAGGATAAGTAAGACCTCCTTGATTGGGGACTGGACCACCCAAGCATTGTCAATCTTTCTTCGTATGGAGAGTCCCTGGACGAAATCGGAAGAGCGTATTTCGAGGCCCTGAGTTGGACTCTTTCAAGGGCGTCAATGTTCTTCTGTAAATAGGGTGATCAGAGAGGAACAGCATTTTCCAAAATGGGTATAACTAAGGCCTTGTACAGACGAGAAAAGACTTCCTTGTCACCCGGACCGACGTTCCTTTTAAGAAAACCCACAATCCTGTTGGCTTTATTCACAACTGTCTGTGTTTGGGTGTTCCAGGATAAATTAGAAGTCAGTGATACCCCCAAATCAACAGACTGACAGACTGAAGCGTACAGCCAGATAGCTTGTAAGGATAGCTGGTAAAATCTCTCGCATGGGTAATACGTAGAACCTCACATTTATCAGGATGAAAACGAAGTTGCCAATTTTCACTCCATTTCTGTAGCGTGTTGAGGTCACATTGAAGTTGTTTCTCGTCGTTTTCATCGTAAATAATCCCATAGACCTTGCTGTCATCCGCAAACAGGCGCATGCTTGACCTTACGCCAGTTGTAATATCGTTGATG
>JAHPZR010026375.1:22500-25000 GCA_019787425.1 Platygyra sinensis
CGTGAAAGTCAAGACCGCGCCAGCAATTTGAAAATTGTTGAATGGCTCCACGAAAATTCTCCGAGTGGATCTACAGAAGGCTAAGGATAATAGCAATCTTCTTGAACAAGATCGAGCTACCCAAGAGTCGAGCGAGGAAATATATCGCCGTTTTCATTTTGTAAACAGTTCTGAAACTTTCCAACACCTTTGTGGTTTTTAAGAAACCCGTTGAGAGAACGGCCAAAACGTCTTCACCTGAACAACACTCTGTCGATCAGGAAAAATAAACTTTCTTCCATCAGTCTCCACTTGGAAAGGTAAGGAGTTGTCTTGAAAAAGTGGGTTCGTTCTTCTTATGTTTCTGGTTTAATTTATGTGCTTAAGTGAAACCAGCCTTCAAATTAATCTCGCGCTGATCATATTGCTTGTTTCAGTATGGGCGGCGTGCGCCCAAAATTTAATCGGAGAGATATGGAAGCATTCTGCTAGCAATTCAACCAAAATTCGAAGATCTCTTTCCTAAACGACAGATAAATGTATCCTGTATGCTATTTTGATAAGGAATATCTTGAATTGAGGAGAAAATCTGAAGTAACCGTGTTAAATTCCTTTCTAACCGAATTCAAGGTGAGGAGAACATCACGTTAGTCCCCTAGCTCTACTATGTGCTGATCATACATTTATACTCTGTGTTCATGTGTTCAGAGTTGAGAACACTGACATGATAAAATAGATTGTCAGAGGCATAGAAGGGCTACAGAAAATGATGCGTATGGAAAAATATCAGCCCAGTCTCGAAATCTCGGCATTCTAAACAAGAGATTCGAAGTCTTGGGCTACGTAATGAATCAGAAAATTCGTACACATTTAATCATTTCTTAGGAGGAATTTTATATTCAAGTTCATTTAAGTATTGCAAGTTGTGAAGTCTTTATCCCCAAACATTTTTCTCCGGCTCAGCTACTTTGAATAATTATGCGCAGTCGAGCCCAGCTAATACGTGAGCGGGTGATGAATATGGAAACTAGTCGCCAGTATTCAAAAGTCAGAAGTCGCTAGTATTATTATTATTACAAAGAAATTATAAGGCAATTCACTTTTTCGCGTGTTATTTAACTCGCACGCAATATAAGCTTAGTAACGAAATGAATAAGTACAAACGTTTTAGAGAAAGCAGTCATAGGCGTACGAGCCGGGGGGGCGGGGGGGGCTGCAGCCCCCCCAGTCGCAGAAAATTTTGAGATTTTTCGGGCAAAACGCTGATGATTCGGGCAAAAGTACTCGGGAGAAAGCGTTCTAAAAGGTAGTCAAGGCCTGGCTTGTAGGTTACTTTCACTGGCGTTTGTCTTGTCAAATCGGAGTTAAGGTCAAATGATCTAAGGATCCACAATTGCAGGTATTCTGTTTTGGAAAAGCCATATGCCAATTAAATGTGTACCGTGGGAATCCATGATGTTATTTCCATTAGTGACAAAAGGATGAAAGCAAAGGACGACCAAGATGGGCTCCTGCCAAGACTTATGTTTTTGTGGTGGCTCTAAAAAGAGCCCTTTTGAATGGCTCCGCAAAGTGCGAGTTTAAAATTTTCCTGAACTTCTCGCACGAGGAGCAATTAACTGTTTCTTTTATAAGTTTCTGATTTTACCAGGGTGTCGAATGAAGTCATAGGCTAAGAGTATGCAATGTTTCAAAATAACTACAGTGGAATCCTGATTTCTCGAACCCTCATTTTTTCGATCCTTCCGATAACTCAAACCAAAAGTCGTTTCCCTCTCCTCACTCAAACGCCATAATTTCACGAACTGTCCGGCCGATTTTTAAAAGCAATTTTCATCAGTTCCCTTGGATGTTCCAAAAAATCGGAATTCGGCTGTGTTTCCGTAATGATAACAGTTTCATTAGACGTAAGAATTGGGAACGTTTTTGTTTTTACTGCGATTTGAGTACGTATATACAACTGACACTTTCGGGCATTTTGTAATTTTTTTCGGGCAATAAGGTCACCGCCCCCCCAAGTCCGAGGGTGCCCGTACGCCTATGAAAGCAGTTATATTCTAAGGGCTGAAATCTAACTGTTCTAATAAATAAACTTAAAGCCTTATCCTAATTGATTGTTGAACTATTGGTCCAGTGACATGGGAACAAGCCTTAAGTAGCTGATTTCAAAAAGCTTTTGACTCGGTTAATACATACATACATACATACTTTATTCGTCCCAAATGGGCTTTAATGTCAGATAGGAATTTAATGTTAGAAACGTACGTTATCGCCTTTAACTTTGGTCCTACTTTTATGCGTTGGATTAGGACCTTTTATCAAAACATAACAAGTTCTGTTATGCATAATGGTTTTTCGACAGGCCATTTTAAAATACGTACAGGTGTTAATAGACAGGGTCATTGTACTTAATTGTTTATTATCTGTTTAGAAACCCTTGCTTTTGCCATCACCGTGCGTGAAAATAAAAACTTTCAAGGAATTCTAGTAGGCAAGGAAAAAATTAGAGCCATACCATGAA
>JAHPZR010026377.1:0-2500 GCA_019787425.1 Platygyra sinensis
AGCGTGAGAATTCGACGTATGTAGCATTATTTCGACGTGGTGATGGGACAGTGCGCCGGAGTTTGACCTGCAAAGGTTAATCTCACGGCTCTTATTGTAGGCTGGACGTGACTTTGTAATCGTTCTAATGTTTGTGTCTGAGTAAAAGCAGGGGACGCCCTTGCTGAACATATCAACCCACGCTCATCACGCGAGGGCGGAATCACACTTCCAGTTCCCCAAACGGGCTGGGTACAGGTCCCTTATCTTAGGTGATTCTGTTCTGGGGTATTACAGTTCACTTGTTCTGTGATTGTTCTAGGTGATTCTGTTGTAGCTCCTTTATCAGCTTTATGGGCTGGGCATATTACAAGTCACTTGTTTTACGTGATTCTGTTTGCAGTGGGCTCATATTTCCGCCGCTCACTTGAGTCTGGTCTACGTTCCTCTCCAAGAATAGCGTTCAGGGGAGGAAGGCGGGCTCCTTTTTCAAACAGCATGCAGCCGGTAGTTGTGCCAAAATAAATATAGAATCCAGAATTTCAACCTACTTCTGGAACTGAACATTTCGAGAGAAATGTGCATCTCCCTCAGGAGTGTATGGATAAAATACAGGCTACAAAAACTCTTTAGAAGTGCAAGGTGCGAAACGAGTAAGGGTGAAAGTTTTTTGCGAAGGACAAATCCTCCGCAGGGTAAAAAAAAAACATGGCGACTGGTACATGATCTACCCATAGTTCTTAGCGCGAGAGGACCTAACCAACGCTCATCACTCGTACAGAAAAGTTCCAAAAACCTCAGAACCAGCGTTATGTACGCATGGTATCGTGGCAAAGTGTCAAGCCGCCATTTATTTTTTTCAGCTTACAGAGGCCATTGTTATGTTTAAATAGCTGTTTTAAATTTCAACGGTCACTCAATTTTGAAAATGTATGTAGAGTACATACGAAACGTCAAGTCTTAATAAAAAATGTGCAAGTCCAATATGTTTATCACTGTTGTTTGTTTCTTATATTAAAGATGAAACAACAACAACATCATATTAAATGTTAGGAGAACTCCGAAAAAAATCCGAGTCCCAGATGGGATGTAAACCCACGACCAAGAAGTCAGCACACTTTGGTAAAATAGGTAAAAAAAAACCAGGCGAGCCTACTGCCGGGGCCCACTGACGGTTTACAAGTAACACGAGGAACCCTGAAGAAATTAGCCGTCATCATCACCAGCACTTCCGTGACTGTTTTGAGTTCTCAAACCTTTCAACTCTTTCAGGAGCAGCCGATCGTGACTGCCAGAAGTAGTTCGATTTAACACTGACTGATTACGATCCCTCTGCCTTGCTAGAAGAGCGCATGAATAGGAAACGAGGCGTACTCCGAGTTGGTTATCACTCAAAGAACACTAAGACATTAGTCTAATTGTTTCAGTGTACTAACTACTCGATTACAATGCAAAAGCCATAAAAGATTAGAAAATCGGCTGCGGATAGAGTGCCTACCCATGCTGTACGTCAACATGGACAATACTGAAAGAAACAGTCAGTGCAGCGGAATTCGAAAAAAGCGCTCAGTGTCTTCTAAAATTTGTTAGAAACCCAACAAATAACTCACAGGAAACTTTTCCATCATCTTTTAGTAAAAGATCGTGCCTATGAGTCAGAATGCTTCTCTGGTTACTAGTTGTGCAAAGCTTAATTTCAAGTGGTATACTATGGATAATAGGAGCCTTTAGGCGAGTGTGTATACCAAGAAAATACAAGAGATAACTGGAATATTCCATGGTATACCTCGAAAGAGCGTTGCATAACTATTTTATACCATGCCATAGAAAATACGGTGGCCGACCCGATCAATGCGACATACGCGCGAAGCATGATGGGAAGGTTGGATGTTAGACTTTACCGTCGAATGGAGATCAGCTTTTCTGAATTCTGATTGGCTCTATTTTCTAAGGCATAGTATAACACTGCGTAGCCAAACATGGTTTCTTGTTACAACTCAATCTCCTCACAGAACATTTTATTGCTAAAGGGCACTACCATGCACGAGTCTAAAAGTCAAACTCCAAAATATTGCTATGGAGGAAATTCTAAGAATAATGGTGCAGTTTTGTTAAAAAATTACTATAGAAGTGCTCTGAAATAAACGATGTGTTATAATGAACTCCACATTTACAAGGTTGTAATATATCAGATTGAAAAGTCTGATTGAAATTTCGTCTTTTTGTCTTGAAAAAGCGTCAAAATTTTGTTACAATAAGCACTCCCTCCAGTAATTCACTTATCTCCGTCAGGGGTCGGTTGTATGAGCAGTTGATGTACAGATTTTAAGGTACTGAGTCCTATTTTTGGCAGTCAGTTAAACAAAAATGCGCTAAAATCGTAGTCATAACTTTGCTTTAAAGACAAGTAGAAACAAGAAGGAAATCTGCTATTTCTCGAAAACAGTGCCAGTAAAAGAATACCATTACAGCAAGAACTCGTGCTAGTTCCGTGTTACCAATAATTGAGCGAATTCTCGCG
>JAHPZR010026377.1:7500-10512 GCA_019787425.1 Platygyra sinensis
AAATATAAACAGGTGTTTAAAATCGGTTTTGTTTATTTGCAGAAAATCTAGTCATTAGATTTTCTTTATAATTTGCATGCAACAAGCTTGTAACGATACTCGCAAGTTAACGCTATTTTGATAATAATTTAACAAACAGATCTTTAATTATCCCTCTTTAAAGGTTCATTGGCATATCTTGAATTTCCTTTGTTAAAGTTCAATTTTTTTTCAGTCCTCCAGTTACTTATTTCCTAAAGTATTTTCGTGCCAAATTTCGTGAAATTCTAATGAGTGGTTCTCGAGAAATAAGCGCTTCCGAGAAGTCAATTTTTCACTCAATCGCACTTTTTTCGACTTACTACGCATGCGCTGCATTTAACTGGGTTCTTTTAGCAACAAAGAAATAGCAGAGCTGAGTTCTTTGCATCGTTATTTTTCTAATATACCTTTGTAATAAAAGAGTAAAACCTTCAATACAATACATTGTGTTCATTTGTGAAGAAAAAAATAGTCCTGATAGCGCAAACATTGAGCAAATAAAATGATCGCTGTATTTATGCCATGTTTGTTTTTATGCAATACTTGTGCGCGCGCTGAATCACGTTAGCAAGAGCGCGCGCCAAAACTGTGTTCAGCCACCTTAATATAAATGCAAGGCATCCAGACTCTGTGATGTTCAAGACATTTTGTTTTAGACAAGTAATGCAATTCAGAGACCAGTGAAATTCAATGAAAATTTTCCAAGACCCATGGTTTTTGATGGACCATCTGCTGCCCATTATTGAAATGACTATATCAAGCGGTACATAATAATTTTCCATTAGTCTATGAATGGGAAACATTCCCTTTTCCTGCACATGGTGACCAAGCTTGAAGCTGGCCATATATCTCATCCAGGATCCTACAAGTTAACCATTAGGCCTCAGTGTGGTGTCTGAACTAACAAGAAGTTAATTTCTTCTTTAGAATGGTGCTATTATCGTGTACTGCCATACATATTAAAAACTTGTATGAAACCAGATATTGTTTAATTATTTTGTATCTCTCTGTATTCAGACCATATTATGGATACCATGAAGGAGAGAGAGATTTCTTAAAGATTGTTCTGTGCAATCCATTCTTGGTGACTCGGTAAGAAAGTTGTTTCACAGTTTGTTTAGAAGCTAAAGGCCTCTGCACACATTGCCTGCCTGTAATACTGTAGTGTAATAACTGGCCTGTCATGAACTGCTTTATCACTGGCAAGGGGGGGAGGGGGGTGGGTGGGAGGGGGTACTTGTCAGAAATTTTGAAGAGAACCCTTAAGCGGTACCAAGCAATTTGGGGCATGGCTATAATTTTTTTCACCGAAACATTATTTCCACTCATTTTTTCAGCTCAATATCCTGAAAGGTAAAATGTAAATCCTGCTGTGGACCTTTTGAGGCTAAACACCAAAGTTGTTTTTTCTAACCCCTAAAAGTTATGATGAGCAGGGAGAGGCAGGTTGGGTGGGCGCGATCACTGATTATGTCACTATGGGGTCAGGTATGGGAACTCTTCAGTGGACTCTGGGTGAAGTCAGCCTTGTGACAACTGTTACTCTATTCTCCTTTTGATGAAGTTCCGTGGTCTCTTTGATTTCTTCGATTTTTTGCAATAAGGAGGATTATCAATAGCGCATATTTTGCATGGGAGAGCTTGCAATGTTAGACTTAGTGTTAACACGTCCTCTATTAACAAGCCCTCTATGCGTATCAATTTTCAAGTCACTGGAAATCACTTGCCATTATATTGTAACAAGTTCCTGGTTATTGGAAACAGGATTGATAGTTACGGTTAGCTGGCAGTGGTTCCTTAAATTTTGTTTCATCGCAGGGTCGTCAGTCTCCTTCAGAATGGAGCAATCATGAAAAAAGTATTTCAGCCTCATGAAGCCCATATCCCATATCTGTTACAGGTGAATAATTATTACCTAATTGTTTTAATTGCTTTATTTAATTTCCATGAATTAAAATTGACATTATTTGAAAAATTTCCTGGACTGCAACAGAGCAATAAAACTGTGTATGATTAGCATACTTTTCTTATCAAACTTGGGTAAATATGTAATTTGTTTACCCACATCTAGCACCAACCAGTTACAAGTTGTCGTTCAGAAATGTCCATGCATTCCAGGATCCAATTGGAATTTGGAAATGTTGGTTTTTATGAAGAGGAGAACACCGGACTACCCAGAGAAAAACCTCTCAGATCAGAGTAGAGAACCAACAACAAACTCAACCCACATATGACACCGGGTCTGGGAATCGAACTGGGACACATTGATGGAAGGCGAGCTCTCTCACCACTGTGCTATCCCTGCTCCCCAAAATTGAACAGACCAAAAATTGTAGATCATAATAAGTCCCCTACTTTTTTTATTATTCTTAACAAATAGAAATCTGATATGTTTTTACATTTTCTAGTTTTTTATGGACTACAACCTTTATGGAATGAACCTACTTCATGTATCTGCTGTGAAATTCAGGAGTCCTGTCAGACTTTTAGATGGTATGTATTAATATAAATTAAAATACAATACAACTGAATTTATATGACTAAACCTTGAAGCATTTTGACAGTGGGAAATGATATTAGGTTGTGCTCTGAACTGTCAAAAGATTTGATATTAAATTAACAACTTCTGATCTTTTGCTATTTGTCCTTTAAGTATATAACTGACTTATTTCATTTATTATTTTGCAATATATGTAAATATGCAATAAAATGTATGCACTGGTAAATGTGGTTTACCTACAAAGCACCAAGGAGATTACAATAACTTGTTCAGAAATACTCGTGTATTCCAGGATCAAACAGAGGGGAAACCAGAGAATTAACTAACTTAACCCTTTAAGGACGTTCGCGCCCAAAAACTTCCCACGCACAGATTTTTTTAAAACTTTGACTGCAGGTAAAAAATGGTAAGACTAGATAAAAAACGTAAAAAAATCGGGGGTCACCGAACTCGTTTTGAAGATAAGGCGCATCACAGATCATAGCATTTCT
>JAHPZR010026378.1:0-2500 GCA_019787425.1 Platygyra sinensis
TGGAAATACTTGGTTTGTGTGCACGCTACAAACAGTTCTTTTAACTAATGTGTTTTGTGTTCTTAGCCCGCTTTCAATTTATCAGTGATTTATAAGTAGGCTTGTAACTTAAGATCAAAGTCTAGCAATTTTATTGAACTGTTCCCATATGTTCAAGCTCTCGATTACTAGGGCTTCTGAGCGAAACCTCTGCATATTTATATTCACGTATCAAAGGCATTCCATGACATTTCCTCCCGCTGCGCTGGAGATCAACTCCTCCATCTTTTTATAGCACCCTGGCTGACGCGATGTCACGCGCACGCGCGGCCGAGCTGAGAAACAACCTTACTCGATTTGAACAAGTTAAAGGTTGAATCTGCGATGATTGATAAGTCTACAGAACAAACCGATTAAAAACTGTCTACAAGTTTATTCAGTCCTTTGATCGTGTAATTAAGTAAATTAAGAGGTGAAAGAACTTCCTTCCTTTTGTCGAACCGGTTACGCAAAATAAAAAGACCGGGTTATAGATATGATTATGAAGTCAGTGCAATTTCGTGAATAAATACAGGAATATCAAATAAAGATATGTCCGTGCCGTTCGAATATGACGGCTGGTATTTCAAACATGTGTCAGCGATCAGAAAGGTCTAGGAAGTCCTAAGAAGACAGATCAAAGCTGTGTACGTGAGAAAATGTTAGATTCTTGACTCACTTAAGAATCTTACAAATTAATGAGATTCGGCGTTATTAAAAGTTTATCTTGAAGGGGGGCAGGTCACGCTAGTTTAGCAGATTACGCTCCACACATCCAATCTGGAAAAACAGTTTAGTAAGTAAAACGGCAAAGAAAAATGGTAGAAGATTTAGGGAGCAGACATGAAATACTTGAAACCAAAATTGGATAAGAGATAATCTTAAGCGTTCTGCTTTTTGTCGGCGGGTTGGGATCTTAAGATCGTAAGCTCTGAAACGCGATTTTAATACTGCGAGCAGGCAAAATCATCACTGAATTGCATAGCGTGAGAATTCGACGTATGTAGCATTATTTCGACGTGGTGATGGGACAGTGCGCCGGAGTTTGACCTGCAAAGGTTAATCTCACGGCTCTTATTGTAGGCTGGACGTGACTTTGTAATCGTTCTAATGTTTGTGTCTGAGTAAAAGCAGGGGACGCCCTTGCTGAACATATCACCCACGCTCATCACGCGAGGGCGGAATCACACTTCCAGTTCCCCAAACGGGCTGGGTACAGGTCCCTTATCTTAGGTGATTCTGTTCTGGGGTATTACAGTTCACTTGTTCTGTGATTGTTCTAGGTGATTCTGTTGTAGCTCCTTTATCAGCTTTATGGGCTGGGCATATTACAAGTCACTTGTTTTACGTGATTCTGTTGCAGTGGGCTCATATTTCCGCCGCTCACTTGAGTCTGGTCTACGTTCCTCTCCAAGAATAGCGTTCAGGGGAGGAAGGCGGGCTCCTTTTTCAAACAGCATGCAGCCGGTAGTTGTGCCAAAATAAATATAGAATCCAGAATTTCAACCTACTTCTGGAACTGAACATTTCGAGAGAAATGTGCATCTCCCTCAGGAGTGTATGGATAAAATACAGGCTACAAAAACTCTTTAGAAGTGCAAGGTGCGAAACGAGTAAGGGTGAAAGTTTTTTGCGAAGGACAAATCCTCCGCAGGGTAAAAAAAAAACATGGCGACTGGTACATGATCTACCCATAGTTCTTAGCGCGAGAGGACCTAACCAACGCTCATCACTCGTACAGAAAAGTTCCAAAAACCTCAGAACCAGCGTTATGTACGCATGGTATCGTGGCAAAGTGTCAAGCCGCCATTTATTTTTTTCAGCTTACAGAGGCCATTGTTATGTTTAAATAGCTGTTTTAAATTTCAACGGTCACTCAATTTTGAAAATGTATGTAGAGTACATACGAAACGTCAAGTCTTAATAAAAAATGTGCAAGTCCAATATGTTTATCACTGTTGTTTGTTTCTTATATTAAAGATGAAACAACAACAACATCATATTAAATGTTAGGAGAACTCCGAAAAAAATCCGAGTCCCAGATGGGATGTAAACCCACGACCAAGAAGTCAGCACACTTTGGTAAAATAGGTAAAAAAAAACCAGGCGAGCCTACTGCCGGGGCCCACTGACGGTTTACAAGTAACACGAGGAACCCTGAAGAAATTAGCCGTCATCATCACCAGCACTTCCGTGACTGTTTTGAGTTCTCAAACCCTTTCAACTCTTTCAGGAGCAGCCGATCGTGACTGCCAGAAGTAGTTCGATTTAACACTGACTGATTACGATCCCTCTGCCTTGCTAGAAGAGCGCATGAATAGGAAACGAGGCGTACTCCGAGTTGGTTATCACTCAAAGAACACTAAGACATTAGTCTAATTGTTTCAGTGTACTAACTACTCGATTACAATGCAAAAGCCATAAAAGATTAGAAAATCGGCTGCGGATAGAGTGCCTACCCATGCTGTACGTCAACATGGAC
>JAHPZR010026378.1:7500-11514 GCA_019787425.1 Platygyra sinensis
GTATTTGACTCGTATTATATTTGAAATACATTTTCTTTCTTCAAAAAGCACTTTGGAAGCTAACAAATGCAAAGAACGTGCCGTTGTGTGGAAATGGCCGCCATTACTTGTTACAAGTCCACGTTGAATCACCTTCTGGACCGAAAGGCATTGGAGACTAGCCTAGTTTGTTTTCGCATCGGTCGATTTTGTCCTTGAAAATTAGTTTCTTTATAAAGGTAGAAATGATGTAACTTACGATTTCGCAAATTTGAGAATTTCTTATCCCTGTTTATCTCTGTCTGTTTGTATGTAATTTTGCTGCAAAATTGGCTTTCGTTCTGAGTCTGTTGGCGATCGTGTTCACAGTAAAAGTATGATGTCAATTTCATCCACACTCATTTTCAGTCCTCTAATGGAAATTGTACCACACTTACGAAGGGAGTTAGTCGTGTAGGTAATTTGACAAGTTAACATTTAGTTTATCTTTTCTTTTAAAGCGTGTTTCACTGAAGTGCTGAATGCTTTCTTTGCAAGTACAATATATCTTCAGATATATATGTTACAATCGATCGTTGGAGAATATTAGTAGTTATGTGCAATGCAAATCGCGAAATGTTTGGAGAGTTAACTTTTACTTTAACAAACTTTCTTGCCAAAACTATTTTTTCCAGAGGGTATGGGGGTGTACAAAATAGTAGTGAAAATTCCGGAGGGGTGGGGGGGGGGGGGGTTATTTCAGTGGTCAAAAAATGGTAATTATGAGGAGGAGGGAGGCTTACGTGAAATTCCCTCCGTGGTGGGGGTATGGATATTTTCTGGAACTACACATTGTGAAACTGAACTTTAAAAGTGTTTTAAGGTGGCTGAACACAGTTTTTGATACCTCTGTTTCAATTACATTTTTCTCTAAAACCCTTGATCCTTTGGTCACCAAAAATGGCAGCAAGCAAGTTAACAACACAAACTTCAACTTTTTGATAATTAAGCTGACTTATGTACCGTTGCCATGGCAACATGATCAAATATAAACAGGTGTTTAAAATCGGTTTTGTTTATTTGCAGAAAATCTAGTCATTAGATTTTCTTTATAATTTGCATGCAACAAGCTTGTAACGATACTCGCAAGTTAACGCTATTTTGATAATAATTTAACAAACAGATCTTTAATTATCCCTCTTTAAAGGTTCATTGGCATATCTTGAATTTCCTTTGTTAAAGTTCAATTTTTTTTCAGTCCTCCAGTTACTTATTTCCTAAAGTATTTTCGTGCCAAATTTCGTGAAATTCTAATGAGTGGTTCTCGAGAAATAAGCGCTTCCGAGAAGTCAATTTTTCACTCAATCGCACTTTTTTCGACTTACTACGCATGCGCTGCATTTAACTGGGTTCTTTTAGCAACAAAGAAATAGCAGAGCTGAGTTCTTTGCATCGTTATTTTTCTAATATACCTTTGTAATAAAAGAGTAAAACCTTCAATACAATACATTGTGTTCATTTGTGAAGAAAAAAATAGTCCTGATAGCGCAAACATTGAGCAAATAAAATGATCGCTGTATTTATGCCATGTTTGTTTTTATGCAATACTTGTGCGCGCGCTGAATCACGTTAGCAAGAGCGCGCGCCAAAACTGTGTTCAGCCACCTTAATATAAATGCAAGGCATCCAGACTCTGTGATGTTCAAGACATTTTGTTTTAGACAAGTAATGCAATTCAGAGACCAGTGAAATTCAATGAAAATTTTCCAAGACCCATGGTTTTTGATGGACCATCTGCTGCCCATTATTGAAATGACTATATCAAGCGGTACATAATAATTTTCCATTAGTCTATGAATGGGAAACATTCCCTTTTCCTGCACATGGTGACCAAGCTTGAAGCTGGCCATATATCTCATCCAGGATCCTACAAGTTAACCATTAGGCCTCAGTGTGGTGTCTGAACTAACAAGAAGTTAATTTCTTCTTTAGAATGGTGCTATTATCGTGTACTGCCATACATATTAAAAACTTGTATGAAACCAGATATTGTTTAATTATTTTGTATCTCTCTGTATTCAGACCATATTATGGATACCATGAAGGAGAGAGAGATTTCTTAAAGATTGTTCTGTGCAATCCATTCTTGGTGACTCGGTAAGAAAGTTGTTTCACAGTTGTTTAGAAGCTAAAGGCCTCTGCACACATTGCCTGCCTGTAATACTGTAGTGTAATAACTGGCCTGTCATGAACTGCTTTATCACTGGCAAGGGGGGGAGGGGGGTGGGTGGGAGGGGGTACTTGTCAGAAATTTTGAAGAGAACCCTTAAGCGGTACCAAGCAATTTGGGGGCATGGCTATAATTTTTTTCACCGAAACATTATTTCCACTCATTTTTTCAGCTCAATATCCTGAAAGGTAAAATGTAAATCCTGCTGTGGACCTTTTGAGGCTAAACACCAAAGTTGTTTTTTCTAACCCCTAAAAGTTATGATGAGCAGGGAGAGGCAGGTTGGGTGGGCGCGATCACTGATTATGTCACTATGGGGTCAGGTATGGGAACTCTTCAGTGGACTCTGGGTGAAGTCAGCCTTGTGACAACTGTTACTCTATTCTCCTTTTGATGAAGTTCCGTGGTCTCTTTGATTTCTTCGATTTTTTGCAATAAGGAGGATTATCAATAGCGCATATTTTGCATGGGAGAGCTTGCAATGTTAGACTTAGTGTTAACACGTCCTCTATTAACAAGCCCTCTATGCGTATCAATTTTCAAGTCACTGGAAATCACTTGCCATTATATTGTAACAAGTTCCTGGTTATTGGAAACAGGATTGATAGTTACGGTTAGCTGGCAGTGGTTCCTTAAATTTTGTTTCATCGCAGGGTCGTCAGTCTCCTTCAGAATGGAGCAATCATGAAAAAAGTATTTCAGCCTCATGAAGCCCATATCCCATATCTGTTACAGGTGAATAATTATTACCTAATTGTTTTAATTGCTTTATTTAATTTCCATGAATTAAAATTGACATTATTTGAAAAATTTCCTGGACTGCAACAGAGCAATAAAACTGTGTATGATTAGCATACTTTTCTTATCAAACTTGGGTAAATATGTAATTTGTTTACCCACATCTAGCACCAACCAGTTACAAGTTGTCGTTCAGAAATGTCCATGCATTCCAGGATCCAATTGGAATTTGGAAATGTTGGTTTTTATGAAGAGGAGAACACCGGACTACCCAGAGAAAAACCTCTCAGATCAGAGTAGAGAACCAACAACAAACTCAACCCACATATGACACCGGGTCTGGGAATCGAACTGGGACACATTGATGGAAGGCGAGCTCTCTCACCACTGTGCTATCCCTGCTCCCCAAAATTGAACAGACCAAAAATTGTAGATCATAATAAGTCCCCTACTTTTTTTATTATTCTTAACAAATAGAAATCTGATATGTTTTTACATTTTCTAGTTTTTTATGGACTACAACCTTTATGGAATGAACCTACTTCATGTATCTGCTGTGAAATTCAGGAGTCCTGTCAGACTTTTAGATGGTATGTATTAATATAAATTAAAATACAATACAACTGAATTTATATGACTAAACCTTGAAGCATTTTGACAGTGGGAAATGATATTAGGTTGTGCTCTGAACTGTCAAAAGATTTGATATTAAATTAACAACTTCTGATCTTTTGCTATTTGTCCTTTAAGTATATAACTGACTTATTTCATTTATTATTTTGCAATATATGTAAATATGCAATAAAATGTATGCACTGGTAAATGTGGTTTACCTACAAAGCACCAAGGAGATTACAATAACTTGTTCAGAAATACTCGTGTATTCCAGGATCAAACAGAGGGGAAACCAGAGAATTAACTAACTTAACCCTTTAAGGACGTTCGCGCCCAAAAACTTCCCACGCACAGATTTTTTTAAAACTTTGACTGCAGGTAAAAAATGGTAAGACTAGATAAAAAACGTAAAAAAATCGGGGGTCACCGAACTCGTTTTGAAGATAAGGCGCATCACAGATCATAGCATTTCT
>JAHPZR010026379.1:0-19425 GCA_019787425.1 Platygyra sinensis
ATAGTATTGGTTCGGCCCATGAAAACAATGCACCAGCTTTTCATTAGTGAGGTTAAAATGTTGCTACTTATCGGGAATATTTAGAAAGCATACACATAAACGGCGTTCAAATCAATAGCCAAACCCTGAATCACGAAAAAACCTAAAGCCGGTAACTGTTTGATCTAGCCTGAATTTCAGCCGTCTCCTCCTCTCGCTAGGTCTCGGGAGAGAGACTTCTGAAGGCACTGGGCGATAATGCTGTCCGGTGACGTCACGAGTGAAATGTGGTAATTTATGAAATTTCACACACGACCTTCAGCGCAAAAACAAGTCTAGACAAAACCGTTAAGTTTTGGTGACGTCAATCATCTCCGCCTCCTTATCGACCGTATGCAAAATTTACAAAAAAAGTCTTAAACTTTGCAGCGGTCCACTCGTAAAAATTATCATTTTACTTTCAGAATGCTCGGTTAGTTCACTAAATACACTAGAATTAAATATTCCTTGAAATTTGTAACTGAAGACGGGCGGATTGTAATTGGGTTTCTCAACGGCCATTCGCATGCATGAATGACCCCGAGTTGGAGAGCAACGCGGCGAACTAAATTATTTCTTTACGTATTCGTGGGGCTACGGACTGAACAAAACTTCTAATGAAACTTTGTGCTAGTTTTGTGGTAATAGGTTATAAGTTTTATAGGTTTAAGTATATGTTCAGCCCGTAGCCCCAAGAAAATACGTGCAGAATAATTTGTTTGCTCGCGTGCAGATTTGCTTGCTCTCGGAATCATTCATGCATGAGAATGGCCGTTGAAAAACCCAACAAACGTCTTCATTTATGGATTTCAAGGAGTGTTTAAAACCAGCGTATTTAGTGTGCTAGCCGTACATATCGAAAGTAAAATGATAATTTTTACGAGTGAACTGCTGCAAGTTTTCAGACTTTTTTTCAGGTAAATTTTGCATACGACTAACTTTCGTTTGGAAAATGGCTGTGCTGCTTTGAAAGTTCAATCGCTACTGACTAGTGGAGCCATATGATGACTATGATCAGGAGCCATAATCATGATTATGGCTCCTGCTGTGATATATTAAGGACTTCCCATATCCCGTAGGCAAGTTTACGAATACATCGCTTCCGCTAAGAAATTCTGCAACTGCCTTTTCCTGTTGCGGATAGAGGTTTTGAACTCCAAATGTCCAGCATACACCAGAAACGGCTTTAACTCTTGTGGCTTTAGCTCGCGATTTTCTTCTGCCATCTTCAGTGAACGCGCAAAGTTTGGCAATAAAATTATTCAAATTATTCGCGTCGGGCAAATAAATTAACCCAGCAACCAATCAGAACCACTACCAGGTTTTCGGGTAGTGACGTCACCGGACAGCATTATCGCCCATTGCCTTCAGACGTCTCTCTCCCGAGACTTAGCGAGAGGAGGAGACGGCTGAAATTCAGGCTACTGTTTGATCTCGCTTTGTTGCGATTGAAAGCGTTGCACCGAGAGGACCTGGAAAGGAGGAAATATTAATGTATCACGTGACTGGCCATGAGCCTGAAGAATTCCTTTGCAACTGGGAACACCTTGTTTTTCAAAGCACACCGACACATGAAAATGAAGTGGTCATGGAGTGGCAGGGTATTTTGCAGTTACTTCCCAAATTTCCTCTTTCGATATTCGGTTGCAAAGTGCGCTGAAATCGGTAAGTATAAGCTAGAGTTGGCTTTTATTTGCCGTTTTTGAATGGCAGTAGATCTAAGAAATTAGAGGTTTGAGGATTATTGGCAACAGTTTAGTTTGCTTAGCTTCGCATTCTACTGTCGCATTGTCGCGCGGGATGTCGATTGTCAATAACTCATGGCTGCTCTGATCTGTGATCGTAAAGACATTTGTCGATTGATCAAACTAAATTAACCATGGCATAAGTTGCTCCTCAGTGATATCAAGGCTGGATTGGTAACATATATTAGCTGGAAGTCAAACTTTATTTGTGAGTTTATCAACATACTAGCGGCTCAGACGAATCACACGAAGTGACACGCATCATTTACTTTGCAGCTTTTCATGACTACGTACTGAACAGAAAATTGCTGTCATTAGTCGGTCTGTGTCAGCTATGAACACGCAAATTTGAGTGAAATAGTCAAACTGCCAGGAGTTGGGGATAAAAGCATAACCAAGGTGTCAGTGAACGTACATCTGTATGTAAGAGAAATAACAACATTCTTGGATTCCTCAGGAATTAAATATTTAGTTATAAAAATATGTAAACGTCGAACTTTACATATCCTAAAACTTAATTATTAACATAATGATGCAAAGGACTGCAAACGAAATTTCATTTGAGGTCATCTCTATATGGATATCAGTCGACCAGCTGATTACTTCATATCCCGACCTATCCAATCGAACAAAACCGCAATGAAGGGGAAGAGAGCCTTTTCATGACACTAAGAACATTTGATTCTTTTTGTCGCTCATGCTCGAGTTCTGTGAATTTGAATAGCAGTATTCTTTTGACATTAGTGACAGCATATGGATTAAATCAGTTGGGTTTAGATAACAATATGTCACCTATTTTTGTAATTCAATGCACACAAATCCAGGAAGGTTAAATGGCACCAATTGCGATATTCAAACTTCTAAGCCTGTTTACACAGAATATTTTCTTTACAATAAACTACACAAATTTCTTAACACACAATACGTTGCTGTTTCACAAAAAAATGACAAAACTGAAAATGTATGGCTGTAATAGATTTAATTGCCATTTACAGAAAAATATGTTTACCAGTCATACGTTTCTTTTTTAACAGTCGTATGCACAGTATTTATATTCAGTAAAAACCATTTACTGGTGTTAAACAGATCTTCAAAAGCCGGGGCAGCTCTAGTGAAAACTATTTAACAATTAGATTATGAGCTCGAGATTTCTATGAGGTGATAGTTGATGAGGCCGAAGGCCGAATCAACTATCACCTCATAGAAATCTCGAGCTCATAATCTAATTGTTTTAGTAGAATTCTTACTAAAGTTTAACTCAAATAACGGTTTCCAATTATTTCTCGACGTATTATTAAACTTTGGACCTTAAAAAGATCGCCCGGATTGAGTTGGCAATTAAAATTGATCAAGTCGTGCACACGCGCGCAATATTTTTTCAATAATTTCAACTTTTTTAAGTCAAGAAACCGTAAATGTCCTTCGTTTAGTCTTCCCAGGATTTTAATTATCTATTTTCATCAAAATTTTCCTCCAAAACTTTGACAAAACGAAAAAACGTCGCCATTTCGTAGACGAGTTCCAGCCACTGCACACTAATGGCTGATAGTGTGCAATGGCTCGGCCAATCAGATTACAGCATTTGCATTAGTGTACAAGTAGAATTCTACTAATACTAGTTATTAACATAATGATGCAAAGGACTGCAAACGAAATTTCATTTGAGGTCATCTCTATATGGATATCAGTCGACCAGCCGATTACTTCATATCCCGACCTATCCAATCGAACAAAACCGAACAAAAAACCAATCGAACCCAATCGAACTCCAATCGTTCGATTAGGTTCGGCAATGAAACAAAATCGAACACCTATTTTGCTGTGAGTTTGATTTTCGAACCAATCGAACCAATATAAATCGAACAAAATCGAACTAATCCAATGCAATTGTCTCTTGACGCCTCAAACTGAGTAAAACACCTGGAATATAATCATTGTCAGCTTTTATTGAATAACCAGGAACTGAACGTCATACTGCAAGAATGTCAATGTTCGAACAAAACAAAACAAATAAAATTATCCGATTATACCAATCGTTCCGTAATCGAACGTTCGATTGGGTTCGATTACCAATCGTTGGGTAATCGAATGTTCGATTGTGTTCGATTGGCAAAATTTTATTTTGAGTTCGATTATGTTCGATTGAGTTCGGCAATCGAACGATTGGTGTTAGATTGGGTTCGATTGCCGAACTGTTCGATTGGATAGGTCGGGTTCATATAGCTTGCTACTTATGTCTTCGCATCAATTAAATTCCAAAACTAATGATCTAGTTTTGTTATTAAAGACTATTCGAAGGTACGGAAAGTGTTTCCTGTGGCCTGTCGTTACGGATGGATGGATGGATGGAATTGGATTGAAACTTGAAAAAGTTGGCCAATTTTTTCGGGATTCGATGCTACCTGTTCTAAAAATCTTCAAGAAATTTATTCTGGTTAGCCCTCTCAGATAAAATTCATTTGATATCTTCATCGTAGCTTTACAGAAGCATTTTGTTTATGATTTAAGTCTCAACGTAATGATTTTAGCACAGAAAGACCTTAGGCAGCAAAATTCTCATGACACTGCTCCTACCCTAATTACATTTGGAATCCATATTTGCAGTCGTCCGTGACGACTAAAAAAATGTGTGGACGACCGAAACTGTACGGAAACTCATTGGCTGGACAACTTAAGTTTGACTCTAACAGAAAAAAAAATAAATTGTGTCACGAGTTGCCTGCGTTCAGACCACTGTTCATCCATTTAGAAATTGTGGAAAACAGAGAAACCCCTGCAAAATTTCGACCGAGATCTCGGCGAGATCTCGCCGAGATCTCACCGAGAATCTCGGCGAGTTTTTGGCCGGCGAGATTGCCGAGATCTCGCCGAGATCTCAGCGAGATCTCGGCGAGATCTCAAAATCTCGGCGGCCAAAAACTCGCCGAGATCTCGGCGAGATCTCAAAATCTCGTCGAGATTCTCGCCGAGATCTTGGCGAGATCTCGGCAATCTCGCCGGCCAAAAACTCGCCGAGATTCTCGGCGAGATCTCAAAATCTCGTCGAGATTCTCGCCGAGATCTCAAAATCTCGGCGCCCAAAAACTCGCCGAGAATCTCGCCCAGATCTCAAAATCTCCTCGAGATTCTCGCCGAGATCTTGGCGAGATCTCAGGATCTCGGCGGCCAAAAACTCGCCGAGATCTCAAAATCTCGGCGGCCAAAGACTCACCGAGTATCTCGGCAAGATTTCAAGTAAGATCTCGGCGGTCAAAAACTTGCTAAGAATCTCGGCGAGACTCGCCGAGATATCAAAATCTTGGAGGCCAAAACATCTCACCGAGAAAACTGGAAGATATTAGTGAGTTTAAGCATGGCGTTTACGGCAGACGGCAAACGGCAAAGATGACCTCTGAGTTTGTGTTCTTTTCTTCTAATCCTTAATGAAATCACATAAAAATAGAAAAATGTCTCCTACTATTCACCACAAATACAAATATTTTCACTCTGCTGTTCAAAGACAAAAAGGCAGACGGCAAAAGTTTCATTTTTGCCGTTTGCCGTTTGGCGTAACGTCAAGCTTAATCTCTCTATTTTAAAATGTCAACACTCAGATCCAGGTAAGGTAATCATAAATTCGTTGAGTGAGGTAGTTTCTAGCAGACAAAACAAACACACTGAAATACGACTCCAGACTACATGTCAAAAACAAGCAGATTTATTGACAGATAAGAGGGTCCGTCACGTACCGTTCAAAAAAACTTAACAGTTTCAGACACGTCCACCTTCAGTTGACATTTAGCTACCCTTAATGAGAGGAAAATCGTTTTTGCTGAAACTAAAAATAGAGGAGAACTAACCTTCAGTTTATCCTCGGGTCGACTCACGTCCTTTACCTCGTGTGAACAAGAATAATTAACCTCAGATGTACTACATCAAAATTCGTTTAGCTTGACTACAACTTCATCCCAAAGCGAATGTCATGAAAAGGTTCATCTTCATCAACTGCTCAAGTTTTGCACTTTGCTCAAAATTGTTCCGTGTACACAGACTTCAATCGTCGCAGGTCTTGAAAAAAACAGTTGTACAAGATGTTTACAAATCCTCTTGAGATTGCTCACATTCGCGATGTAAACGTAAGAAATTAGTTAAACCGTATTTCCTTTTCTTGAACAAAGCAGCTCATTTCATCGTAATCAAGTCCTTTGCACTTTCAAAAACATCCAGCAAAAAAATTTCCCACGGCAAGAACTGAAACCAACTCTCCTGTCGAGGGATTGCGTGTACTTTACCCCACGTGACTTAAGACATCCAATCACAGTGCCTAGTTAACGATCTTGGCGGGAAGTCTTCCCGCGTCTAGTCTGTCTGCCGCCGGCGCTGCTCGAGGAAGAGTGAAAAAAAAACAAAAACAAAATCTACCTCTACAAAGCCGAATTTGAAAAGTATTTTTTTTAGACAATTGATGGTCATTGAGTAGCTCAATGGTACGTCTGCTCCAACGTCTAAAAGAAAGAACAAAATTTCAATACGAGAAACAAAACTCTTATCTTAAAAAGCGATCAGCACGCGTCTCTTCGTCGCCATAATTAAGTCAGATCGCTCCATTCAACTTTGTTAAATAAAATATTTCGGTAAATAAAAACCGATCCATGTCTGAGCGTCTTTACTTCATTTTTGGGCTTCCCGCATTTGAAATCGAACTGAAAAACAGAAAGCTAATAGTCAACCACAAAGCAGTTAAATTCAACGGAGAAAAATTATTCATTTCATCTGGGAATGATTGGGTAAATATTTTGGTAAGTTTGTGTTTTTCAAGATCTCGGCAAGATCTTACTGAGATACAGAAAGAGTCGAGCTTCACGGCGAGATCTTGCCGATCTCGGCGAGATGTAGAAAATCTCGCCGCGAACTCGACCGAGATTTGAGAAACCCACAAACATCATGGCGAGATCTCCGCAATCTCGGCGAGATGGAGGAGATCTCGCCGCCATCTCGCAGAGATTCAGAAACTAACAAGCATCATGGCGAGATCTCTACAAATCTCGGCGAGATCTTGGTAATCTCGGCGAGCTGGAGGTTATCTCGCCGCGATCTCGCCGAGATTTAAAATCACGCAAACATCATGGCGAGATCTCTACAAATCTCGGCGAGATCTTGGTAATCTCGGCGAGATGGAGGAGATCTCGCCGAGATTTAGAATCTCGCAAACATCATGGCGAGATCTCTACAATCTCGGCGAGATCTCGGTTATCTCGGCGAGATCTCGGCAATCTCGGCGAGAGGGAAGATATCTCGCCGGGATCTCGCCGAGATTTAGAATCTAAAGAACATCATGGCGAGATCTCGGCGAGATCTCGTCAATCTCGGCGAGATCTCGCCGATCTCGGCGAGATCTCGCCAATCTCGGCGAGATCTCGGTAAAAATTTTGCACGGGAAGACTTGGAGCTTTCTTTTGGTGTAATTTAACTATTACTAGGTATACCTATCGATAGAGTGCCAACGAGCTAATAATTTGTGATATAATAAGGGTTTATTAATACAGCATGACGGGTATTTCGTTCTCTTCTGATACAAACATTACTGAGAGAAACAACGCTTTTACCGGCCGGTAACATGACACCCTTGGGGGTAAGGCTGCTTTCGTTCGTCACGCAATCCAGTAGGATATTGAGAGTACACTGATTCGAGGAGCATTGTCAGTCAGTTTGACAGAGTCCATCCAAATATTTGAAGTAGAGGGCCGGAGTAAAACTTTGAGTAGGTGGCGGACAATGCTTATAAAAATACGTGCTGTGGTTTTATCGGGGCCATGTGGAGGAGAGGGCCCACCTTTTATTGGGGATTCCTGGACCTCCCCGAGAAAATTTTGAAGGTGCATTTCAGTGTAATTTGTGCTGTAATACTTTGAGCGTGCGGACCATCATCGACTTTTGAACCTTTGTGATAGTTTCGGTTTTTCGTCCATGATTTCGAAAGTGATAGAATTAATACATTCACTTAAGGTGGCTGAACACAGTTTTTGATACCTCTGTTTCATTTACCTTTGCTTCTAAAACCCTAGATCCTTTGGTCGCCAAAAATGGCAGCAAGCAAGTTAACAACACAAACTTCAACTTTTTGATAATCAAACTGCCGTATGTGCCGTTGCCATGGCAACATGATTAATTATAAACAAGCGTTTAAAATCGGTTTTGTTTATTTGCAGAAAATCTAGTCATTAGATTTTCTTTATAATTTGCAGGCAACAAGCTTGTTACGATACTCACATGTTAGCTCAATTTTAATAATAATTTAACAAACAGATCTTTAATTATCCCTCGTTGAAGGTTCACTGGCATATCTTGAATTTCCTTTGTTAAATTTTAATTTTTTTGAATCTTCCAGTTACTTATTTCCTAAAGTATTTTCGCTCTAAATTTCGTGAAATTCTAATGAGTGGTTCTCGAGAAATAGGCGTATCTCCGAAAGTCAATTTTTCACTCAATCGCAATTTTTTCGGCTTACTACGCATGCGCTGCATTTAACTGGATTCCTTCGGTAACAAACAAAAGCTGAAAATTGCTGGGTTCTTTGCATCGTTACCTTTTCCAACATATCTTTGTAATAAAAGACTAAAGCCATCAATACACTGCGTTCAATTATAGAGAAAAATAACACATAGTGCGGGTGTTGAGTAAATAAAATGATCGCTCTATTGACGGCATGTTTGTTGTTTTGAAATCCTTGTGCACGTGCTGAATTGTATCAGCAAAAGCACGCGCGAAAACTGTGTTCGGCCACCTTAACTTGACGTATTTTGAAATTGTTTCGCCTTATAACAACAAGCTCGCCAATTTTTTCGCCAATTTTTTTCGCCAATTTTTTCCCAAATTTTACTCAAACATAGATATCTTACGGCTGCCAAGTTAGAAGATCTTGCAAAGTTTGTTTCTTTTGCTGAAATCTTCTTTTATTAATTTTTTTTCCAAATACATTGCAGTTATTTGCGCTCGAAAATCATGTGCAAACCAAGCGCTGGGTTGCAAGTCGTGTTTAAAGAACTAATTAAATTACGCGTACATTCACTGGAGATTTATGAACTAATTTCAATTATATTTTCGAAAGAAAACAACTTAACTTCATTTGTGTTATCTCTGTTTCTGTTAAATTTGTCCCAGGCACTAAGCAGCGATTGCTGGGTTTTTCGCTTCATTTTCAGAGGAAAAAGTGACCTCTAACCCCGGCTATCAAAATCAAATATTTCAGAGCTACCGTCACAGCTCGGTGCCCACGTCACGTTTTTAGCGACAATTCTCACATTTCTTTTATCTTACAGCTATAACAGCTGCATTAATTGCTACGTATTTGTTAAGAAGAAAATTAGACATAGTATTTGTGCTTAATTTTATTGACGGATAGGCTCACATTGTTACAAAATAAAAATTTTTCAGAAGTCATGCGAGCCTTAAGACGGCGAGTTGCCGGAGCTTCCGCGAAACTGTTTCCCTGAATAATTGTTAAAGATCGAAGGTTTTGCAGTCTATCTCCGCTCGGTTGAACTTTCAAATAATAAACCGTAGGCCCTGTCTCCTGCATCTTCGATGTTATGGTTAGCAGGGTAAGTAAAAGAACCCACGCGCTTATCGTAAAGAGTAGGGCATGAAGTTGCCGGTGTTGTGGTCTTGCCTTTGTTGTTATATTATACTGTGAGATGTTCGGAGATATTAGCTGCGATAAAGCTACTCTAAAATCCAAGGGTAGATAAAGTATTCACTTCACTTCAATACGATGGGCAAAGTCAAAGAGAAGTAAACACGCTAGTTTGATGAACACGCTTGTTTAATTCTGTGGCAAACAGGTTCGATTTGTGTTTTGATTTGAACACTGGATTTGCTCCAGTGGTTCGAATGACAAACACTCAGTCCTGTTCGGAAATGCTGCCCGACTGAACCTTCAGTTCGATATGCTAGATTTGAACACCGGAATTGCTCTTAGTGGTTAAAACGCTGCCCGACAGAACTTTCAGTTTGATCTGGATAAACAGAGAAGGCATACATACACTGTTTTGATTCATGAACACGCTTGTTCAATTCTGTGGTGAACACGCGGTTTCGTGTCGATTTTGTACCTTGCACGCTGGATTTGCTCTTGTCTAACATACAGTTTTCCTCAATATTCGATTCGCTGGTTCGGTATGTTCTGAGACTACAAAATTGTTCACAGTTGAATAAAGACAACAGCAAAGAAAACACTCGCGCTTCACAATGACCCTTCCACATCAAAAACAAATCAAACACAACCTACCCAAACAAGTCTAGATGTAACGCACCAGCTGATTGGCTAAAACTACAATGGCTCGAATAGTTCCGTCCTTGCAATTGGCTAAAAACGGGGGTCTTAGACCTTACACCTTACACTTACATTACACTTACACTTTTCGGTCGCCGATCAAGATTTTTTTTGCATACAGCATTCTTCGCGCGGCACTATTCTCTGCCGCCTCGCCAGCCGAGCGTCTTCGCTCGGCTGGCTCGTTGGCAATTATTTTAAGTCTGCTGCCGTAAAGAATGAATCATTGTAGGCTCGGATTTCATTTGCTGATGCTCTGTACTGCATCTGCATCCTCAGAAAACAGGTCACGTGATAGCGTCAGCTGTTTTGGTCGCTTTGATCAGGCTGTTAACACTTCGAAAAACAGGCCAAATACGAGCAGTAAGAGCGAAAGCGTTCCTTTTTCTCTTCATGGCAGTCAAAGAAGCCTTGGTTTTTCTCTGTCTACCGACAGCTGCAACTACAGACATGATGTACTGGGAAACTGGTAATGCGAAAATCTGGAAAATAATAAAGAAGACTAGTAAATTTTCTGGCATTTTCATTTGTTGCAACCCCTAGGATTTTATGGTGACAACTGTTTCCGGTACTGTGTTGTTAAAAATCTGTTTGTCACGGACTTCTTCAGCTTAGCTGATCAAAACTTATTGGATAGAGGTTGTTTTCTAATTCTCAACAGGAAAAGTAATTGATTGGTTTATCGATTACTAAACGTTGTTCCGCCAAATTGTGTCCATCCCAAAGTGCATCTCATGGAATGTGAACGCAGGCCAGTAAAATTTTGCCAGGGCAAGTATGTTATCCGGCATACTTATCTGGCTGATGACTTGGAGAAAAATCCAATATGGACGCCTGCTTTCTTCGACTTCTTCTACTCTCCTTAATCACTTTTGCAAGGAAAGCAAGCTCTTCATTTCGACAATTTGTCTTTCCCACGTTCTTTCTGTCATTTTTGCCATGGTTATCAATAACCTCCATTTGCAATAGTCCCTGTTGGTTTTTGCAATTAACGTTCAACTAAGTTAGGTTCGACGTTTCAATGTGAATCAACTGCTGAAGTTAATTATTTGGGTCAACCCATGTGCTGCCCATGTAAAGTTTGGCGTTTGAACTGGGGCTTACTCGGAAAGTGATCCTCATTTGAACATTTCCTGTCATGTTGTGAACCTCTTTCCATGGCTCGTCAGTCAGCCTCCATTGAATTAGGATAGGTTTGATATTTAAACTAGACTGTCTGTCTGTCTGTATCCCTTACCTGTTTAAAAGCAGCATTTGACTGTATTGCTTAATTGACTGATGATAATTGCGTGACCTGTGCGTGTCCACTGTTTTTTATTTTTTTTTAACGAGGAATGATAGGGTTTTGCACATGCGACTCAATTTGAAGTCTGTGCAGTTGTATGGAAACCTTGTTTTAAATGTTGTTTAGAGAACTGGTACAGTAATAGCATTGAGGCATTGCATATAGTAATGAAAAATTCACTTCATGTGTATACACTAAATAATTTTGAATCAGTGAATCTTTTCAAACTGCACCATGTACATGTGGTGGCACCACGATCATTGCCTGCCATTTGAAGGTGAAACAACAGCAGTCGCAGTTGCAGTTAGTGCTTTGTTGATTAGTAGGTGACAGTCCTGCAACCTCAGTAATAGACTCAGCTATTTATGCAGCCCTAAAATGAAGGAAAAAATCATTTATTATTATTTTGAGATCACACCCTTGGTACTGTTCAGAAACTGTTAGAGGTATCAAGATCCTGGTCCGTAAAGTCTCTAAAGCAACCCATTTATTATAACTGATACTGACTTTTTAGGCTCAACATGTACAGTGTAAAAGATACAGTGAAAACTCCTGCTGTGGGACTTTTTGAGGCTGAACATCCAAAAAGATACTGAATGATCTGCTTTTATGTGCTTTCATAGGCCACATTCTTACGGTGGACAGAGAATGGACAGGTAATTTATTTCTTTTATTTTCATGGAATTAAGCATTTTTCTCCAATTTTATCGGTTAAAATTATATTATAATTTAATGGTCACTTCCAGATTTTCAAACATCTTTGCTGGTTTCCACTACATGTACATGTAAATTCTGGGAACCTTCAGGGAATTTAAATTCTGTTAATCAAGGAAAATGTACATCAAAAGAGAGGCCATTAATTCAAACTTTAGAAGAAGAAAAGGATTAAATATTTTTATCAATCTCTGGAGTTCATTAATTTTTTTTAAATCCATCATAAATATCAAACTCTGGCTCTGCCACCTATTTTGAACTCACAATATGGATTTGATGTGAAGCTGCTAGTGATCAAGGTCAAGATACATTAACCTCCCCAGCGAGGATGTAAAACAAATTCAGTAATCGTGAAACTGAAGAATTTGAAAAGTAAAGCGATCGGGGCGGAGCCTGTTTGCAGGCTACTATAGATATCTAAGGACTTGTCTTATTAGTTTTCTTTGTGTGATATGATATATGCCATGCCTATAATCAAGTTTTCAGCGCTTTTCTCAGAGCTCTCGAAGTGATTTGATTTCAGACTGCGATCCTGTAATTAGGCTCATTAATGGGTGATTAGAGAAAATCTCCATACCCTACCATGGGTAGAATGATCCTGTAATTAGGCTCATTAATGGGTGATTAGAGAAAATCTCCATACCCTACCATGGGTAGAATGATCCTGTAATTAGGCTCATTAATGGGTGATTAGAGAAAATCTCCATACCTTACCATGGGTAGCATGATCACTTTACCCCCTCCCCCCCTCCCTGCCTTGTAGCTGGACCGAGACTAGGTTCAAGGCAAGTTAGCACAACACTCCTAAGGTTTATTGAAGTCGAACAAGGATAACAGTAAACAACTTAGCTTTGACGACTAGACAACATGTGTTCTCCTCAGACTTGCTTCGACCGGTTTTCGAGATTAAATGGTATGTCACTTAATTGTCACTAAGTATCCCACTACAGCCTTGCCTTCAGAAATTCAAAAATGCTTTTAGCTACCCCCTTGTGACCTTCGAGTTCCAAACAACTCCCTCCATCTCATGTAATTATGTATTTTCATTTTTACCTCAACCCTCTGGAATTCCTTGTGTGAAACCCTTAGACCTGCTGCAAAAGTCAGATTTAATTAATATTTATTTTGAAGCTTAGATCTTCCCAGAAGTTTTTGGTAATAATTTTCAGTCAACTGTGTACAGGCTCAAAATTGCAACTGATACAATCATGTTAAGCTTACCGGTAATTTGTAACTAAATGGGTTTTAATGTTACTCCAAACCTCCTTGCTTGATTTTTAGTGATACTACAGGTTTTGGGTACAATTTTATATTAATTTTTGTTTTCTTATACATATTAGGGTTCATTCATTGATCATACACTTTAGGGCCAGTAGTAACTTGCATTTGGAGCAGTAGCTATTTGCGCAGGTGAGTTTTGCTTTTAATTGCTGTTTTGATTGATAGCTGTGTACTTTAGACATCTGCCATCTGATATTGGTCAATACTATCAGCTGATGATTTTCAGTCAACATACTGGCCAGTACTCTATCAACATGTATAGTGACACTCGGGCGATATATTAATCATCACTCGGTCAGGCATAATGTACACCAGTGCGACCCACAATTAGCTCTGAAATCTCTGAGGGAAAATCTCAATGGTCAATTAAATTTTTAAAGGGTTAAGTAACATCTTCAACTTAATGCAAAGGTCTGAGGTTTCTGCTGCTAGTGTATGTTACACTCAGTTGACTTTACTTTTAAGCCATTTGAATTTGGAACCAACATTTTTGGCAAAGGATCAACACTGAAATACCAAAATGTCTTAAAAGTGTCTTATTTTTTATTTCTAGTGACAAAAAATGTTGTCTGACCAGACTGGCTTTTTGTCTGGTCAAAACTTGTCCTGACAAATGACTTGCTTATAGACAAAAATTATATATAATATTATATATTTAAGTTTCATTTAACAGATGTAGAGCTACTCTGTAGAAACACTGTTAATGAATCGTTATTGTTATTATTATGAATATTATCAAAGAAATTGTAAATAGTGTTTGACGGAATAGTTTTTTTTTTTAGCGAATTAATTAATTGTATATAGGATTTTAGCGTTTGTTACCGATCAATAAATTGTTTGTACTTTCACTAATTATTATTATTATTATTATTGTTGTTGTTGGTGTTGTTATTGTTGTTGTTGTTATTATTATTATTAAAATTATTTGCAGGCTACTCATATGTACAGTGTATGACCTACATAACACCCTACTGGGGCCTGATATCCTGTAGTTTGATTGCTCCCTAGCTACAGCAGGTGGCAAAGAACCAGTTAGCACGCTAAGTTGTCCTTGATGAAGGCTCGTCTAGTCACCAGTATGTGGAGATTGTTATGTGACAATTTTTACTGATCCAGCTGTAGAGGAGGAAATTAACCATTTTAATGTGTTAAATATTTTTTGCCGAAAAGCTGGCATGGTAGCTTTTATGTGATTAAAGTTGTCACATACGAAAAGTTGTTTGATTTGTTGAGTGTACATAAAACGTACATGTAGAAAATATGTTCGCTGACAATAAATTAAGAACCCCTGCCTTGTTTCTGAGCCTGCTGTCTATGAAAGGTCATTACTAAACACACCCCATGTCTTATTGCATGCATATGGTTTAATGTTATTTAGCCAGCTCCAGATTTTTCAAACAGCTTTCAATTGTTGGTTCCAAATTCCAGGAACCTGCAGGGAGTTTTGATTTTGTTAATCAAGGAAAATGCACATCAAAAGAGAGGCCATTAATCTAAATGTTTGATTAAGAAAACCACTGATAACTACTTAATAACCAAGAGTGAAGTTGTTACAGGAAAATCTCAAACTGAGGCCTTGCCAGATTGACTGAGCGATAGCGAGGTTAATACGCCTCGTTAAGCCAAGGTTTGAGATTTCCCCTAATGACCGAACGGTCGAGGTTACTAAGTTGTTTATTAAATGGCACCAACAACAAAAATGTAGATGGTTTTTTAATTACTTTTTGCTTTGCTTTTGCAAGCCCGTAATCGGCACATGGGCATTATGGAAGAATAATGCCCTACAATTCAATGACAATTGGCCAGAGTGCGTGTTATATCCCCTACAAAGACAAGCCAGATAATAAATATTTTTATCAATCTTTTGACTTCATTGATTTTGGCATATTCATCATATATATCAACCTCAGCCTTTGGCTCTGCCAGTTACATGTACTTTCAACTCACAATATGGATTTGATGTGAAGCTGCTAGTGATCAAGGTCAATATACATTAACCTCGTCCTGTAAGCAGGCTCCCAGCGGCTTATGGTACTTTGCGAAACGAAACGAAACGAAACGAAATGGTCGTTTGCGAAACGGTAGTTTGCGAAAGGGTACTTTGCGAAAGGGTACTTTGCGAAATGGCACTTTGCGAAACGCGATACTTTACGAAAAGATAAACTGTAAGTAGATCTTTTGCTAAACAACGCAATTTGAAGCAATGCAGAAATCGCGAGCCTTCAAGGGGTAAAGAAAAGAAAAGTCCGTAAACAAATAAAGAGCTTGCTCAATAAAAGTGTTCCAGACTCTTCAAGGATATGCAAGCTGGTCTCTTTGGTCCCTGAGAATTGTGAATGTTCACAAACGCCAATATGCTACGTCACGAAATAATGAACAACTGTGACTATAATAAAACTAGCACCTGATTCGTGATAAGAGTCTAATGATTATAGTTGGCCTCTCTGTTGACTTTGTTCTCGTTATTGCGACAGGAAAACGAAGATTTTCCTTCACATTTTTTGACATCACTTGGTGTTTACAAGTCTAGGCGTACGCAACGTGAAACTACTTCTAATCACTGTCCATGTGAAGCAAACAAACACAAGGCCGTTCCAATTCGAAACAAGAGTGGCTTTGGAAGTGGCAACCAGTTTGCAGATCTTACGGTTAATCATTTCGCAAAGTACCGTTTTGCAAAGTACCATTTCGTTTCGTTTCGTTTCGCAAAGTACCGTAAGCCCCTCCGCCCAGCGAGGATGGAAAACAAATTCAGCAAGCTTGAAACTGAAGAATTTGGAAAGCAAAGTGGGGCGGAGTCTGTTTGCGGGCTTCTATCCAGGGGCGGGGGGGGGGGGGGGGGGGAGGTACTTAACAAAGTTTTATACGGGGAGGCTCCGCCCCGAGGTCCAACCCCTTACCCTTTTATATACCATTTTGGCAGAAAAGGTACCCCTTTTACATACCTTTTATTGACAAAAGGTACCCCTTTCACATACCTATTTTAGGAAGTCTTGTTCTGGTTTTTATGTAGTGCTTAATAAATGAACTTATACAACCTTCAGACGCGTCTATTCGAAAAATTATAATTAAAGGCCCTTTGAAATAATAAAATGACCGATTTCCGTACCCTTTTATATACCTCAACTTGTGGAATCGCTACCCTTTTTTATACAGGGTTCGTACAGGTCATGGAAAACCTGGAAAGTCATGGAATTTTACAATTTCATTTTCCAGGCCTGGAAAGTCCTGAAATTTAGGTGTAGGTCATGGAAAGTCATGGAAAATCAGTATGTTTTCTTTGAATGAAAGGCTTTAAGATCCAAAGTTGAAAAATTAACTGGCAAGTCCAAAACAACAAATGTAATTTCAGCTGAATAAATGATTGTTTTGATACTACTGCCGGAGGGAAATAGCTTAACTTCGGTCATGGAATATTTCAAAACGCCATGGAAAAAGTCATGGAAAGTCATGGAATTTTGACAGGTCATAAGTGTACGAACCCTGTTATACCTGAAGCCTGAAAAAGTTACCCCTTTCGGGCGTTATAGGGAGTACCCCCCCCCCCCCCTGGGGCTTCTATAGATATATGATATGAGGACTTTTCTTTTAGTTTTTGTTTGTTTTGCTGTGCTATGGTCAAGCTGTCAGCACTTTTCTCAGAGCCCTCAAGGTGATTTGATTTCAGACTGCGATCATGTAATTAGGAATGCGTGATTAGAGAAAATCTCCATACCCTACCATGGGTAGCATGATCATTTTAACCCCCCTTGCCTTCAGAAATTCAAAAATGCTATTAGCTACCCCCTTGTGCCCTCCAAGTTCCAAAATTGTTAACTCTCTGGAATTCCTTGCAGATCTTCCCAGGAGTTTTTGCTATAAATTATGATTTTCAATTAACTGTGTACAGGGCTCAAAATTGCGACTGATATGATCACATGACTGATATTGCTATTTTTAGTGATACTGCAATTTTGGTGTACAACTTGATATAATTAATTTTTGTTTTCTGATCCATATTAGGGTTCATTCATTGATCATATACTTTCCCTTGCAGGAATGCAGTATACTTTAAGTATACTTTCAGTATACTTATTATGTACTTTCCAAAAAGAAAGTACAGTTGAAGTATACTTCATTTATACTTAAAGAAGAAAAGTATAAATGAAGTACATTTTGTAAATGTACTTCATTTATACTTGAAATGTGAAAGTATACTTCAAGTATACCTCTTTCTCTAGCTGGTAAGTGGCTGTTAAAGTAAAGTATACTTTAAGTATACTTGTTTGTGCTTGAAACACAAAGAATTAACTGAGTAAATTAATTAAGTAGGGATTGCATTGAATGACTGATACAAGTGTATGACACAGGCAAGGTATGTTTGCCGTCTGTAAAAGTGCTCACTTCACATGGAATCTCAACCTGCATAAACAGTTTCATTACTAGGTTTATTTCAGATACAAGTAGCATTGTCAATGGCACTAGCTGAGGAAGTACATCGACTATTTCTCTTACCCTTGCAAAAATAATTCCCGGAATGCTATTGGAATTTCATAGTTTGGTGTCTAATAGCTGATTCCTTTCGAAAACCTAATGGTACAATATCATTATTATAAATACCAGCAATGTGGATATCAAGCTAGACCACAAATTATGTTTCATGTCTTCGTGCATTAACTTCATCCTTCTCAGCTCAGGAAAGGGTAGATATTTTGAAGCTCTGTAGTAGCAAAGTAGCTTGGGATAACTATGCACTAGCTTCTGCCAATGATTTTGGAAGACTTTCCAGCATTTGACAGGTCTCTACATTGTGTAAAGATCTCTAAAAAGGCGAGTTCTTTTGTGGAATTCGAACATGCCAGAAACGAGCCGCCATCTTGGATTTTGAATGCTGGTAGACCCTGGGAACGAGTGCTATAACCCATAATGCAATGCTCTGAAAAGGGCGGGAAATTTTGACACTGGGTGAACTGCATCTGTACAGTGAAACTACATTTTACAGCAGGTCAATTTTACTGAGCTAAATGATGTTTAAAAGCGACAATATCTGGATCTTTTGGCTGTAGGAACAATTGTAAGTATAAAGAAACTTAGACCTTCTGGATTAAGACTTTATATAGTGTTTTTGATGATCACTGCCAGCTGTAATGATTTATGATATCACTAAACTTGAACTTGGCAAATTTTGGCAGCCAGGTTTCAGTTTGGATCTCTGTCTTAATTTCTTCTTGACCATTTCAGCTTTTAATTATTGTTTTACATTCATAACTGGAACAAAAACAGATTTGAAAGCTTCTGATAGATCTTGGCTTGAAATCATGTTTCTGTTATGAGCAATTTATTGTGGTGAAACTGAAATATGTTGCCATGTGTTTTTGTTCTAGTTGTTGAAGCACAAAAGCTTGAAGTGTTTGCATTCACAAACAGAACTACATCAGTACATGGTTAAAAGCTAAGTGATTCACGATAGTGTCAGTGTAATTCCCATCATAATTAAGCTGTGGGATCTGAAGAAAATAGATATAAGCTGCAGTCTTCAGGGTGAAACTCTCAACTTTGAGTTTGAAGCTAAATCTTCCAAAAATGTTAGTTACAATAGGTAAATACATGTATGTATGCCATATTAGAGAAACCTTGAAATTTAGCAAATAAAGTCAATTTTGAGCAGAAACAGGATGTTCCAGCTAGTCTTTGATCTAGTGTGGGCTCCTCCTTTGGATACTGACCAAAAACTATATGAATTTTAAATTTCAATAAGTGTAATGAAGGTTAATATTGCATCTCCTGAGTCCACAACATTTTGACCACCACTATGAGTGTACTTTCTGTCAATAAGAGTGCAGACAATGCTAAACCACATTTGATTTGTTAACTTTACATTACATATTTTCATGGTCAAAAAGCTGTAAGTATAATTATGCATCAGTTATATTCAGTGTTTTTAGTCAGCTCATGTATTTACATGAGTGTGCTTAAAGTATACTTAAAGTATAATTTTTGTTAAGTATACTTGAAGTATACTTCAGATAAAGTATGCTTGAAGTATACTTTTTAGGTGACCAAAAGTATACTACTTTAAGTATACTTCTCTA